>JAODPA010122850.1:0-17851 GCA_025585075.1 Nepenthes mirabilis | reverse complement strand
GTAGGCATCGCTCCGAAATAAAAATAGTGAAGTAGATGAGCTGATCATATCCTGATCCATGTATTCCCTTTGGATGTCCTGAGATATATTCCTTTTTGTTAGACATAATGGTGTGAGTACGGTCCCTGATCAGCACCGAACGACGTTCTATTACCGATGTTGCAAAACTTTCTTTGCGTTATACTCAGTGTGTGATTATTTAAATTCGTTGGCTTCCTACGGTTAAGGTTGAGGAGAGTGTATAAAAACATTAAAGTATCTGGTCGAATGGGAGGCTATGATAGTTAAATGTGGTTTACGGTTATCCGATACTGATTTTCGTATCCTGATGGGTTGAGGTACGTTGCCTAGTTTGGCGGGACGCTTATGGCCATGTGAACATCGTAGATCATGATATCGAGGACATCATGACGGGAGATGTTGGGTTTGACATGTGAGGTACCTTCTGTACCTGGTAGAGTCGGAAGATGAGCATGCTTAGGATATGTCTGTACTTTGTTTGGCAGAGTCTCTGTGGACCATGGATTTTGGTTGGACTTCAAATTTGCGAGCATCGATAGCCCGTGCAAGTCCCAATTGTTGGGGGATATACGCAGCCTTTGGTTCACAGTGGCGGAATAAGATCCTGGAGTTTTCTTGTGATATTCTATGATTGTTGAGTACCTCATTAATTGTGTTGGTAGTATCCTTGTGTGGATTTTGAGATATTCGGATTCGGCGAAATTCATTGTTGATTGTTATCGTGATTATGCTGGTCGTTCTAACTGACATATGGACCAGAAAAATTCCCAATCATCGTTGATGTCGGATTCCACGGGATTACCATTGTTTATTGGCATGCTTGAAATAATATTAATCAGTTACGTGATGATTCCTGTATCTCATTGATGAAACCCAATAAATGATTCTTCGCGTTAATCTTAGTGGTGTGCGTATATTTTATTAGTACTCTATGTATAAGTAAAGGAGAGTGTGCGAAGATTTTATGGTAACTGGACGAATGGGAGTCCGTGGGACTGTAAAATAGTCTATACTTTTTCAATACTAATTCCATTCCGGAGAAATAAAATCGTTGATATTAAGAATGGATGCTTATAACCTAGTGATCATCGTAGAGAATGATATTTGGCGAGAGGTATTGGAGATGTATTGACGAGGGGTATTGGAGATGTATGAGCATGTTATGGGTGCAGCCTCTGAGAGGATTGTAGGGGTAGTGAGGATACCATGGATGACCTCGTTATATTACCCAACCGTTGGGGGCGTAAATACACGACCTTTGGTTCACTATAATAGAATAAGGTCCGAAGAGATTCTTATTAACTTGTACAATGGTAACCTTAAATTGAGCTGATATTTAGATTCTTGTCATCTCGTACAATTAGTCGAGAGGGATGCTTATAACCTAGGGACCATCGTAGATGATGATATTTGGGATATCATTGGCGAGGGGTATCGGGGATGGTATAAGTATGCTACGGGTACAGCCTCTGGGAGGACTATAGGGGTAGTAAGGATACCATGGATACCAAGTAATCTCGTGGTACTCACCCAACCATCGGAGGCGTAAATACACGGCCTTTGGTCCACTATAGTAGAATAAGGTCCCTGGAGACTGCTGTCGTTCATACAGTTGTGACATCGTGTTGAGCTGATGATCGGATTCGACAGAATCCATGTTGCTTCCTTGATACTTAGTCGTTCACATGGCCTTCGGGTTGTGGACACGGTATGTTATTGAGTCTCAGACAGTAGTTGATCTATTACCTACTATTATTAATTTTATTTATTATTTTATTATCCGGGATGCTTAATTGTACTCATCTATTGTTGATTATGTTTACTTGTTGGGCATTCGTCTCATTCTTGTATTTTATTGGCTCCAAATTAGATAGGTTGATATCCGGATCAAGGAGATGTCTGTACCTTCCGTACAGACATGATGACGGGAGATGTTGGGTTTGACATGTGAGGTACCTTCCGTACCTGGTAGAGTCAGAAGATGAGCATGCTCAGGAGATGTCTGTACTTTGTTTGGCAAAGTCTCTGTGGACCATGGATTTTGGTCGGAAGTCAAACTTGCGAGCATCGGTAGCTCGTGCAAGTACCCAATTGTTGGGGGATATACGCAGCCTTTGGTTCACAGTGGCGGAATAAGATCCTGGAGTTTTCTTGTGATATTCTATGATTGTTGAGTACCTCATTAATTATGTTGGTAGTATCCTTGTATGGATTCTGAGATATTCAGATTCGACAAAATTCATTGTTGATTGTTATCATGATTATGCTGGTCGTTCTAGTTGACATATGGACCAGAAAAATTCCCAATCATCGTTGATGTCGGATTCCAGCGGATTACCATTGTTTATTGGCACGCTTGAAATAGTATTAATCGGTTACGTAATGATTCATGTATCTCATTGATGAAACCCGATAAATGATTCTTCGCGTTAATCTTAGTGGTGTGCGTATGTTTTATTAGCACTCTATGTATAAGTAAAGGAGAGTGTGCGAAGATTTTGCGGTAATTGGACGAATGAGAGTTCGTGGGACCGTAAAATAGTCTATACTTTTTCAATACTAATTCCATTCCGGAGGAATGAAATCGTTGATATTGAGAAGGGATGCTTATAACCTAATGATTATTGTAGAGAATGATATCTGGGATATCATTGGCGAGGAGTATTGGGGATGTATGAGCATGCTATGGGTGCAGCCTCTGAGAGGATTGTAGGGGTAGTGGGGATACAATGGATAACCTCATTGTATTACCCAATCGTTGGGGGCGTAAATACACGGCATTTGATTCACTATAATAGAATAAGGTCCGGAGAGATTCTTATTAACTCGTACAGTGGTGACCTTAAATTGAGCTGATATTCAGATTCTTGTCATCTCGTACAATTAGTCGAGAGGGCTGCTTATAACCTAGGGACCATCGTAGATGATGATATTTGGGATATCATTGGCGAGGGATATCGAAAATGGTATAAACATACTACGGGTACAACCTTTGGGAGGACTATAAGGGTAGTAAGGATACAATGGATACCAGGTAATCTCGTGATACTCACCCAATCGTCGGAGGCGTAAATACGCAGCTTTTGGTCCACTATAGTAGAATAAGGTCCCTGGAGACTACTGTCGTTCATACAGTTGTGACATCATATTGAGTTGATAATCGGATTCGACGGAATCCATGTTGCTTCCTTGATACTTAGCCGTTCACGTGGCCTTCAGGTTGTAGACACGACATGTTATTGAGTCTCGGACAGTAGTTGATTTATTACCTGCTATTATTGATTTTATTTATTATTTTATTATCCGGGATGTTTAATTGTACTCATCTATTGTTGATTATGTTTACTTGTTGGGCATTCGACTTACTCTTGTATTTTATTGGATCCAAATTAGACAGGTTGATATCCGGATTAAGGAGGTCACGTGACTTTTGGGTAGCCACCAGATAGAGGTGATTTCAGAGTTCGAGGTTCTCTAAATGGGGATTTAAGATTTTTAATTTAGTTATTATTTAACTTTTGTTAGATTTTCTTTACAAGAACTAATATTTTGGGATGTCAGTGTCATTTATTAAAATTGTTATTATTACTATTATGGATATTTAATTTATAATGCATTTATGATGATTATTGATAATGTTTTAATGATGTTGAGTTAATTAATAATGTGTAATTTTTAAAATTAGGAATGATTCGAGACTTTCACCATAACGGTCCGGATCAGGTTCGAGGATCCAAGCTCGGGTCGTCACACTACTACTAGACAATTGTTTTATGATAATAATATTTAGATATTGTAGCATCTAATTTATATTGAGTTAATAACATGATCAAAATTGGTGATCTGTTACTCTTTCTTTACGGACATTCAAATAGGCCATGATTATTTATTTGTTTGGATAGGTAATTCAAAATGATCTTATTATTGATAATATTATTGCCTGTTATTGTTAAAGCTGTTAATATCATACAGATGTTTTATCAGGCCACACTTGGACTTAAGTTATATTTTAAAATTTTTAATTATCATTAAATATTATTAAGACCTATTTTAGTCCGAGTTCGTATCAAGTCTCCCATAAACAAAAACACAAGCATAAATTCGAGAACCACTACCATACTCACAAATCACACAGCAATGATGAATCAACCATTAAAAAATAATCACAAATCAAGCTCTGAGCAAGCATAATACAATTTTCCTTCAGCTAGAAAGCAAATTACACTTCAATTTTGTTGTTTTCTCAATTTAATTTAATTTTATTTTTATTTTGGAGAATGGGGGCAGAAAAATTAAGCCATAACTGAGGTAGTATCATTCCTTCTTCTTGAGTGCGTGCGAGCATCTGTTTGTTTGCAGCGTGTGCGCGTCGTGGAGAAACAATGGCGCCTGAGATCTTGTTAGTTAAGCATGTCAGAGAAAACCTGCGGCTTCCTGTAGTCTGATATGCACAGCGCCTGAAACAGAGCGTTTGTAAGCTGTGAGACATTAAAATGTCACCCCCACAGTCTCTCTGCCACTATCATCTCTGCATCTAAAACTCATTTTATTTATTTTTCTTTTTTTTTATTTTATATCCCGATGAAACCGATGTATAAAAAGAACAGTCATAGATGAATTATATGAATAACATTTCCCAAGAATAATGCAAGCCCCATGTGAGATATTTATTAATTATTATGATTTGCTTATGCATATGATCAATTCATAACTCAATCTACCAAAAGCAATTCTCACCATTTAGATACATTTGAATGGTGTGAATTCGTCTATCTGTTGATGTTTTGAAACTCATATAATAATATATGAATAGATTGACGCCGAGAGTGTCTAAAGAATGCCCCAGATATTTCTTTAATTAAAAAAAGAAGATGGCTGTTTTAAATTTTCGATATAAAAAGATAGTCAAGTAACGAAAATTATTGACTTATTATAATAAACAATGTCTACCTGCATTGCAAAAGCTATGTGCAGCAATGTTGCCTCGGACCATGGCTTCCCAATGAACTGAAGGCCGATAGGCAGCCCAGCTTTGTCATATCCAACCTGGGTTTGCAAACAGATTAGGCCAAAGAAGAAGAAGAAGAATGTTCTGTCAGATAGAGCCCTGTTTCTTGGGAAACAGGCATATGGAAACTGATATGAAAATCTCACCGGAACCGTCACTGCAGGCAAACCGAGGAAATTCCCTGCTATTTGATATCGCACAAGAGCGGCTGCAATGGACATGAAGATCACATTTTCACCATGAAAGCAACGAGAACTCGCCAATGAAGATCGGGCGAGGGTTTGGCCATGTCTCCGAGATCAAATACAGAAGAAACAAATAAGGTACAACTTCAGAAAGAATTTACCTCCATTGACGTAGTCAAGTTCACCTGTCCGCAGAGCATCATCCTTTATAGTGTACGCAGTCACACTAGCACAGCATGAGGACAAATCAGTACAGAGATGCAGACGGTAAATGATGAATGATTTTTTTTTTTTTTTTTAGGTTTTTTGTTTTTTTAATTACATTGCCAAAACGTTGGTTCTCTTTCGTTTTCCCACTCATGAGCTTGATGAAAGCAGTAAAATATGCAATGAGAATTTGTCAAAAAAATTTCTTCTTACCTTTATTTTGAGTCGATTTAATTATAAAATTGAGCCCATTTCACCATCAAATTCAAAGTAATTTGGCATCAAATTTGTCAAAATCGGTATCAATTTTTGTTGATAAAACACAATATTAACATTGAGTATGTCAAATCGTTATCTCTCCGTCCCAATTTCTACTTGAGAAGTATTAGTTTGATAAAAAAAAGATTCTTGACTGATAAAATTGATCCAATTATGAATAGAGAATTAAAAAATCAGATATAAATCTGGGGACTGATGGCTTGCAACGACAGCAGCAAAAAATACCCAGTGGTTGGAGTAACGATGACATCTGCCATGAGAAATATCCTCCTATGGAATTCCATTTGCCTGCTCCTGCAGGTGAGTTGCAGTCTCACATAAGTCATTCATCCATGAACAGAAAACCAGACAACTTAGAAGAGATTAGAGAATACGGGAAATCTCAAAGCAAGTTCTCCCATATGATGAACTTAATGCTCGGAAAATGGTCTTAATTTCTGTAAAGATTTCATTTTATTATTTTATTTTTACAAACTTATTAAAGATAGAATACCCTAAATTCCAAATTTTGCTGCTTTTACCCCCCTCAACTTTGATGTTTTGCTTTCCTGATTGATTAATGATCTTAGTCTCAACGTTCCACATACACAGTTAATCACCATGAGGCTAAATAAAAGACACCAACATGCAATCACTAAATGAAGGCCCATCTTCTAATTAGGTTGCCAATACCTGAAACAAAAAAAAAAAAGAAAAAACAATCCCGACACCATCAGATACAAATTGAACTGGTTTATCCACTTTGACAGGATTTGGATTTGGACAAAAACCTGATATTTATGAATGAGTTTGGGTTGGGAATAAGTATACTATGCCCCAAGCCAAACCTGACCTGAATATCACATATACATAAAGTGTATGGATGATATATATAGATACCAAAATATGCACAATATGAATTTAATCTTTAGGTTTTTATCTTGTTTTATATAATATAGATACTACTTCTACAGTGACATGCTCAATGAGTTGCCATGGAGAGCCGTGGACATTTAAGTTCACTTATGAGTACAAGGAACAAAATATTTATATTCTTATTTGATTAAAAAAATTATTTTAGTCTTCTGATGAGCTAGTTTATGACTAATGGGTAATTAATTTGAATACTTTCGGTCTAATTATACTATTAGCTTAATTAGCCCAAAAGTACACTAAAATTATCAATTTTTGTGTGTTTTTTCAAGATGAAAAAAACAGACAAAATAGTTCTTGTTTGAGTTTGAATTTAGGTATAATTCAAAATATTGAGATTTTACTCAACTCCGTAGTTTGGGTTGGATTTTACTTTTGCTTATATGCTATACTTAATGGGTTGGATTTAGGTTTGACTTTCCCGACCCAATCCAGACCACAGTCATACTTTAGGCATTCTTGGATAATGTAATGCTACGTCCATCCATATATAATAACAAGCCTACACAAGAATAGATAGATAGTTGTGCACCATGCCACTCAATGGTTTCCCACATGCGTAGAGGGTGTCCCCAGATATTCCTCTATTTAAATTGCACTTCTTCTATAACTGAAAATTTTAGCATGATACTTTCGATGATAAATGAATTTTACTGAATGCAGTTTTTTAATCACCTAATCCTCTGGGCTTTAATATACTCCTTGGCACTGAAGGCACCATACACGGAACATGCTACTCTAGTATCCCAACCTAGTTCTTCATAGTTCCTGTTACAGAGAGAGCATGTCATTTCAGCAATAATCAAAAAACTCATATATTTCATTATGATAGAATAGAAGAAGAAGAAGAATAAGAAGAAGAAGAAGAAGAAAAAGAAAAAGAAAGCATACGGCTTCTGTAGAAGACAATCAAGAGAAGCATAACACTCAGATCCGATTGTCAAGTAATGCGCCAAGCGCATCACCTCAATCTCTGGTATTGTCACCTCCACAGTCTAAGAAGTAAAAGCAGCCAGAAAATCAGGAAATAATCATATTACAACAACAACAAAACTATATGTCCCACAGATAGAGTTGGTTATATAAATCTGTTTTCATCATTCTAATCAATTCAATACAATATAATAATTTTAAATCATTCTTCAAAATCTCATTCCCAATTTTTTTAGGTCTACCTCTTCGTTTCTTTTCTTCAACCAAAACTCACTCACCTTGTGCTTCATTTTTGCTTACATTTTCAGCATTTGAACCACTTTAGACATCTTTTCCTCATCATCCTTTCTATGGATGTAACTTCCTGCCATTTATGGATGCCATTTTTTCTAATCTTATCTTTTTAGTGTGACTTCATTTGTCTATCTTAATATTATCAAGTCCGCAGCACTAACTTCGTATGCATGTTTAATTCTCAACTGTTTTCACTGTAAAAGTAATAACAATGACAATTGATAATAACAACTGAAAATCAAGCAGCAGGGAGCAATTGCATTACCTCCCATCCATAATGTTTACTAAGCTTTTGCAATGCCTCAGAACAGCAGAATTTCACGTCATCACTGCAATCGTTAAACCACTAAATATACAAGAAAAAAAAAAGAAATTGAGAAAAAGGTGAAAAAATAGATCAGCACGAGGTTTAAGTGAACTGGAGACCTTTTCAAAATGACATTGTTCGAATAAATACTGAACAGAAACAACGAACCTCTCCATACTGGGCTAATTTGATACTATCTAAGAAGCTGTTTGGCTTCAACAGTGGCAATGTTACTTTTGGCTGACAAGTTAATGAAAACACACAATTTAGTCAGAAACTTTGCACGTGCACTATCATCCACCAATGAGCAGCTGTAAAAAGAGATGACAAGAGGAACTGATGGTAAAGCAATACTCCGAGCAATGAAATGTTTCTATTAATTTCAGGGCCTTGTCACACGCTCATAGCATCCAATTATAACAAGCAATCATCAATTTCTGACTCCACTAAAAATCATAACCCTACTAAAACAGTGCTACTACTAAGCCTGTTGTACAGAGAGAGAAGACAAAATAATTGGCTGTGTATACTGTAAACATAAGCTCGGAGAACCGATAGCGAAATCTGAAACTCCAATTAAGGTACTGACTTTTGGTGGAAACTCAAACCCAGTTGCAATTCCGCTTCCATATGTAGGCAAATTCTACCCATGACAGAAATAAATCAACCTAAATATTGTAATTGAATGGAGAATATAGCAACTTAATTGCATTCATATGATCAAATTAGCATAATTCATCAACTTATTAACTCAAAAATCTTTTGTTCAATTTTAACCAATCAACGTAAAGTGCAATTGTTCAAGCGAGATGTTTGGTACATGAGGGGTAAAGTATCAGGTTTGGAGTCCAAATGTTGGACTAAGGGCCACTTATGGCAGAGTTTCATACCCATTTATTTTTTTTCCCTGGTCAAAATATACATCAAAAGCAAGGGAGGCAAAATTCCACAGGATTCCAGCAAATTTTTCGCTTCCAGTTCCAATTCTGCCATGTTTTTAAAAAAATGGTTTTGCTTCTGCATCTGTATATAAGTAGGACGGTAGCGAATTTAGGAAACTTGGGCGCCGTAGGTGGAATTCCACCAAAAGGCAGATAAAAATCCTACCTCTAAGACATGAATTATGTATGTTTAGAAGTTGATCATGTACCATTGAAACTGTGGATTTATCTGATGGATACTGGCCGCTGATAGCTGCATAACTGAAGAGAGATTGCAATTTTAACACCACCATCAGCTCAAAAGAGGATGATAAAGTCAAAGATTCTCAAACAGGTCAATGCAGGATACTAACGTTATCAGAGCATCTTCAACGCAGCCTGCCAAAATTCCTACCATCCCAACTGTCCAATTCAGTGGAAGTACACTGGTATAGTACAAAGTTATGCTTGGATTACACATTCACTTCAAAGCCTTAGTAGAAAAAGTTGAAAATGGGGAAAACAAACGAAGAAGGAACCCATATATCAGAAAGATTATAATTTTACAGAGATGAAAGCCACAGATAAAATTGTGCTTACCCAGAATGTGGTATGCGACCAAAAGTTGGCTTGAAACCAACAACACCACAAAGAGCTGCAGGCATTCGTACAGAACCTAGACACACATTCTAAGAAATTTACTGAATATCCGGAAACTTACTACATATACATGTGCACGTATCCATTCTTAGCAAAAAAGACATCTACACAGACACATACATGAAAGTAGAAAAACAACACCTAGGAAGATAGAATATCACATGCGAAATCCAACTTGAGGCCCCTCCTACAGGTGAAGGTAGGTCAGACTTAATTCAAGATAGAAGAAAGACCACTTCCAGTCCTCACATAAGATTTGGATATTTGGGTTCCATTAAAAAAAAAAATGACCATAATTTGAAATGAAGAACCAGTTAATATGTTTTTCTGTAATGCATGGGTAAGATTGAGTATTTCTAACATCCTTGGAGTCTACAATTTCAGAAATCTGGATTGCCCTTTTAACAAGTAAAGAAAGATCAAATGCTCATAATAATATGAATCTAAATTATATGAAATTCCGAATTTTCATTTGAATAGTAATACAGCATATATCAATTAAATAAATAACAGATGCAACTTGCAAAAATCCAGAATAAGATACCAGAAAATCACTGTTAAAATCATAGAAAATCGAACATCCATCAAAAAAGAGTATGGCTCTCCCTCCCACTGAAAAGGGGGGAAAAAGGCAAAAAGAGTCCTCAATTAAACTTTAAATACAAACATAAAAAAGGGCAAGTGGGTTTCTTGTCCTGTGTTGCGATAGGGTGCATGCCTCTTATATCAATTGGTACAAATCCTGGTTCAGTTTCATTAAAAGTATACCATGCATAATGTGTTGCCTTCAACAAACTGCAACAATGTCTTTTAGGCTATAAAAAATGGGTCAATTGAGAGCAAAACATTTGATGTCTCAAGAGACTGCAACAAAAGGCAAACGGTCAAGATGCAGATCTTGCACATGAAACACAACATCAATTAGAAACGTGCATACTAAATTTATTTCAAAAAAGTCTTTCTACAATGGGAAAGGAAAGAACAAAATAAATAACCACTCAGCAGCAATGACACAGTGATATAAAGTTTGTGGATCCATCGCATTTGCCCATGGAATTTAAACATCGCAATTCAGCTTCGCAGATACAAATTAGAATGCTTTCCACAAACTAAGAAGCATCAACAGTCCAACAGTTCTCTTGGGCTAGTATATCTTTGTCCAACACGTGTATTAATATTTTACTATTTTTATTTTTGACTTCGACATATTTTGAACACTATGCTATTGATAATTTTCTTAATAAGTGGAATTTTTAATATTAACTTTTGGAAATTGGAGCCATTTTATAATTTAGGAGTAACTTAAGACCTATGTCCTCGTTATCTTCTCTTTTTTTATTCTGCGATGTTAGTTATGTTATATTGGCCAATTTTTGTGTAGTGGTTGTCCTAGTCGAGTTGTATTTATATCTTTTTTCTTAAAAAATAGGTTTCTGCTCTCATGGACTCCAAACAGGCTCCCTCAGGGTAGAACAGACCATGGAAGAATTTTATGCTATTAGTGTGGGCGTTTGATCTAGAGTTCAAACACAACTGCTTCTGCTTTCCCCTTCAAACACCGCAGCAAATGTCATCTTCTAGAAACTTTTCATTGTGGCATTCAAGTTATAATGCCACTACTTGTCTCATTCAAACCATGAAGCAAACACCATTTTCCCGAAACTTTGGTTTGTGTCCTTCAAGCTGACTCAAACGCCACTGAACAGATTTTATTCCCCCGCGTTTTAAACCCTATTTTTTCAGTGTCCATTATATATGTCTATCTTCTCTCTTAACCTAGCTACCCATTCTAATTTGAGTGAGCCAAAGAGTGAGACATTGAGTAGATGAGAAATTTTTTAAGGAGAAAACCTCATTTGTTTCAGTAATTCAAAAGTTTAGGTTTCCTCATTTCTAAAACCTTCTAAACCCTTTAAACAGTTGTTCAAGCACGAAAGCCTTCACAATTATGTGGGTTACGTGGCACTGGAATTCCCGTAGCATTGGAGGTTCATAGATCAGTAAAGCAAAATCTACGAGAAGACCGGAAGGTGTCTAATTTTGTTACTGGAAGCAAATTCGATAAGTTCTTCAATAGGATCAGTAGTTAAGAGTAACTCGACTATAAATTAGTCTGTACCACCAAGGTTGTAAGTTAACTTTTAATAGTGGATTTACTTTTACTGACTCGAGAAGTTCAAAAGACTTTTCTCCAGTATTATTTGGTTCTTGAGCTTCCCCTTTGCCACCAATGTTTATGTTATTTTATTTTCTACACTATTTTTATTATTGATAGGATTAGTGGCTCGTGGTTGTAACATCTAGAACTATTTATTCTTTACGTGTATAAAATATTTGTGCATTTTGCCTAGCCTACATCAAGGTCTAAACTTTAATCGATTTAAGGGTATTGATTTCTTTCATGTGAGGTTTGTTATAGCATAAGTCCTCCATATGCTAACTTACATATTTTCTCTCCTTGCCACTTTTTTTTTTTTTTAATGAGAAAACAAGAAACGTTTTTAATGCTAATTTGGTGTAAAGTATTTTGTTGATCAATTATATTCTCTTATCTATAAATGAAATATTAATTTTAGTTAACGTGTCGTTTCCCCATTTTTTGAAAACAATTTTTTTTTTTTTTTGGTAAGTATTTTGGATTAAAGGAAGAAAAAATTATAAAATCTATACTTTATCTCCAAGTGTTTTGACTTGGAGTTAAAACATAAATGCTAGGGCATGCCCCGAGCCACTTGTACATCAGAAAATATATAAAAAAAACCTCTAGGAGGACAACGTACGACAGACTCAACAGAATTTGAAATCTATCTAATATATGATCAGACACATAATCAGTCGACTAGATCAACTCAGCAGAAAACAATACCAATGCTATAGTCCCCATGTTGGTATTGTATCATTTTTTGAAAACAATACATTGTCATGTTGGTATTGTATCATGGCGTGTCTATATCTCATGTTAGTGTCCGTGTTTCTTAGTTTGTAGGATGTCAGCAGCCAATAACAATGACCAAAGCTATAGTCCCCATGTCATATTTTTCAAAAAAAAATAAAAATTACAGAGTCTATAGATGAGTAATGAAAAGGGCATTTACCTCCCCCATCAACTCCAAGGGAAACAGGGCAGAGCCCTGCACACACCACTGCAGCAGATCCACTAGAAGAACCTCCAGAAACCCTGCTGGTATCATATGGATTTCGAGTAGCCCTGAAGTGGTCATGGGATCAGCAAATGTAAAAATTGATCCATTTCAAAACTTGTGAATGGCTTGTACCAGAGAAGACGGTATGACAATTGAGAACTTGTATTAAAGTTTGATTCTGGCTTAGGAAGGCAGCTCGGGAGATGCATCTTACCATGAATAAACTCCCGAGTCATCTGGTGCCTGCTAATTGATGTTTTCTTAGCCAGAATCAGCTAATCATATATTTTGCACTATTTAAGCTAGCAGGTTACAGGTTTCAGATCTAAACTCTCTTGACTTTGGTGGGTGGTCCATGGGCGCTAGCCATTAATGCAAATTTCAACCGATATGTCCCAATCAAGTGTACTATTACTAATCTTTTAATCTTTTTGATTGGACAGATAATTGGACAATGTTAGGGAATCTGGTAGCTCACACTTCCAAATAAGGAGATTCATTCTCTTTTGTGCAAAGGATTCCATAATTCCATTTTTATAACAACAAATTTATGGACTCCATTAACAGTTACAAATTCAATATTGTAGTTGCTTATTTTATACACAGGTGATGGCACCTTGACATCTGATTAATTGAAATCCTTCTTATCGGCAAATTAAGCATGTCATCCAATCAAATGGCAACAAATTGTTTAGCAATGCACAATTGATTTAGCATGGTGGTGCTTGGCTGTTACCCATAATGAGGATTAATTCCACTAGTCCCAGAACCAAGCTCATGCATATTGGTTTTCCCAACAAGTAAAGCACCACATGATCGGAGACGCTCAACACAACATGCATCATCTGTGCAGGATCGCACTTTGTGCAACCATTTTGTACCACCTGAATATTGTCAAATGGCCATCAGGAAGAGAAGAAAGATAGCAGTACCAGGAAATAAAAGGAGAAAAACTGGGAGATTCATGTGTTTAGACATATCATAGCAAAAGGCAGGGAGCATTGTCTGATCAGGAAGGAGAAAAACATCGGATTTTTCCTACCTGTTGTAGGATAGGGGGTGCAATCTATTTCATCTTTGATGGCTATCGGTACTCCATCAAGGATTGAAATTGGTTCTCCTGTACAGGATATAAGAGAATTATCAACATCCGTGATAGACAATTAAAAGTCCTGGCAGTAGACTATTCATTAAATCTTGTCCAATTAAGACAGATTAAAGGTCTTGTGTAAAGTTATTTAACATATAAAATTGCAAGTTTTTGTGTAAACGCATAGAGGGTACCGAATGTTGGTAATTATCAACATAGATGTATTGCTCACAGCATGGCCATTTTGAGGCAGACGTATACCTCTTTTATGTCGGTCAGTAGATTCAGTGGCTTGCCTTAGGATATCTTTTGCATCATAGTTAATGAAGAACGACATGTTGCATGGATGATTGGAATATTGGTCAGCAGCTGCAATAAATCTCTCTGCTACCTACACGGAAGCTTAACCAAAAACCACAATCATTTATCCATAAAAAGGACTAATTATGAATATTTGGACAATGGGTAGGCAACATATCATCACTTTACTGGTAGAAGAGGAGGCAGAGAAATACACGAAATCATTAAATATTTTCTCAAAGTTCAAAACAATCATAAACTGCACTTTAGAAACTTGACAGCTTGAATAATTCTGGACATGAACAGGAAGAACAGTATAATAACACAATAATGTCATACCATGTTAGGAGTTAAAACTCCAGACCTATACGCTCTTGAATAATCCAATATCGTCCAGCGATGGAAACTAGATTTTGCAGCATTGGGAATATTCTCTAAAGAAGAAGGCAGACATTCCAGAGCCTCTTGAACTTGCTCAAATGGTGACAAATTAAATTCTATGCATTTGACTTGCTCTCCATACTCTGCAATAATTTTAAATATATAAGGCTTTTCTTTCTTTTGTGTGACACAAAAAAGAGAAAAAAAAAAGTTGCACATTGTTGAAAGCCGAAGATGAGTCCAACCAACTCATTGAACTAGGCATTTGTTTATGATAGACAACAAATTTTATGAACTGTTTGAGACACATGCAGAATAAATTAACAATTTTTGGAGCAACAGCAACCAAATGACTTGTAAGGCAAGAAAACCTGAATTAACTTTGTAAATAATTGGTGCCTTGAGATCAAAAGAATGCAACATCATGTCAAACTACTTTTTTCCCAGAAGGCATAGTATACAGAGTGTCTCGAGGAAAAGAACCTTCAGAAGGATGTACTGGGACAAATACCGGTGGCTCTTCCAACTCTGCAAAAGAAACAAGCTGCAGGAGTTGACATTAATGAGCAGGCATAGAGAGAATTGTCCCATGCTAATGGATTAAGGAAAAATAATCAAAATCAATCTTGCTAGAGGCAGTAAAAAGGAACAAATTACAACAGTAAAATAAGTAGCACCCAATGCAGATATTTTACAAGCAAAGGTGCAAAACCAAGAGGCTGCAAAGGGACATGTCCATGGAATACATGCAAGTATGTCCCAGTTGCAAGGAAATCTAGTTATTACCAATAGGTAGCCAGGATTAGGAAGCCAAAATATATGGCATGTACTCCGTCTTGACAATTTAGTTACAAAGTCCAATCGAGTCTCCTCACAACAGCCAAGGTTCTGAAATGGATAAAAATGGCACCAAATTCCATACACATACAGAAAATTTACTTCATGCCTTGATATATACCAGATGCATCGCCATTATTTCTAGATGGAACAAAACAGGACATCAAAACTAATGATAGTCATAGGGTAGAAATTAAGGGGAAAACAGGCCACCTAATCAAGAAAGAAAGACTATTAAAATTATCAGCTACAAAAAATGAAATGTCTTTACATACGTGCAAGCATATAGGTGAATACATAACAGAACCTCCTGAAAAAAAATAAGAGAATGACAAGAAATTGTGTACCTTGTGAATTAAATTTTCTTTCTTCAGTATGTTCAAAACTATCTTTCCAATAATCCTTAACTCCAAAAGCCAGGCAAAAAGTTTGACCAGAAATCCAGCCATGCGAGGAGCTACTCAGCAAAAAAATCACTGGTTATTTCATCAGAATAAATCCTGATTAATTTAATAAAGTGTGGGAAAATAATTTCTAGAGTTCTTCCAAAGATATCAAACAAATAATTCACCTATTAACAAAACTTAGGTGATCAATATGGATTTCACAGAAAAAGAGGGCACATTATCTTCCTGTTGGCTAACTCCATTGTATTTATTTGGGGTATTTCCCATTAGGTGATTCATATAAATCATTAACCTTTCTTCCATGGAGTTTCTACCTTATTCCTATAATTCTTCTACACCTTGCTAAAAGAAAATATCCTTATTTACAAACCACACGTTGACTAACCAACTCAAATTCTCTCCCGATACATTCGTCAAAAATCAGAAATTTGATGAAACTACAAAATAATTCCTTGCATGTGAAAAAAGATCAAATAATTCCATTGAACTAGGAGAAATAAAAGAAAAGGACCATACCAAAAGACTTCAAATTTAAAATGAGCTGATCAGCCTGGTCTACAATTCTATTCTTAACTATCAATGAATTCCAACAATTTAGTGAGAATGGGGATCGTAATGCTTTCAAGTTCTTGAGGTATATGGCAGACCAAGAAGTTGATATGGAGGAGTTGGCAGACAAATTTTCTGCAATATGTGGTAAGACTTCTAAATCTGAATTGGATTTGAAATGTCCTATTTTTGAAACAAAAGAACAGGGATGGATTGTATAATATCGCTACTCCATTAGTTGATACTTTTAGGGGGTTTCACTTCAAAAAATGAAGAAAAATTGATTCATGAAGATTTAATTACTAAATCACCTCCTAATAGTATGTTCTAGCTTTCATTTAGATAACGAAGATTTGATTTTGGGCTATGTTTCAAGAAGGATAAGAAGGAAAGTCCACTGGCCATTGTTCAGATTCAAACTTGACAGTCATGCTTCAAATTACAGAATCCACTTGCAGTTTTGTTTTTAGTACGCAACTTGCATATAGACTACCCAAATTTAGTGTGATTACTGAAACCAAAACAACTATATGATGCCTTATGCAATGCTATTATTGCTCTGTTGTGACAAAGAGGATAGAAATTTAAATCTCTGAATACAGCCAGCCCACATTAGCGGCAAGGCTATGTATATTTTGGCCTTCATAGACCCTGCAATTAGGGATCCTAAGTGACCCGATCCTCCCTGAACAAAATTCAGCACCATTCGATTCAAAATAAGCAATTGGAATTGATAATTCACTGATGACTAGACTTCAAAGGCACTAAATTTGGGGGGGGGGGGGGAGAAAAAACTGAGATGTTTGAAATTAATTCTTCGACATATAACTAAGATTAACACTTAAAAACCCAAGCAGTAAGGAGAAGAATTTGAACCTTTGACATTGGCTCTCAGATAAATCTCATCGCTGTTAGAGCTAAGAGCAACCTTATCAACAGGCTTGTACACAACAGCTTCCTTTCTTCCGAAAATTCCCATAATTCCTCCAATTATAGGAGTGAACAGACCAAATTTGTGAGTAAAAAGGAGAAGATCGCGTAAATTTATAAATGGTGAGGGACAGGGAAGGCAAAAGTAAAGGAAAGAGGCCGAATGAAGATAAGGGCATATCTTTCAGGATTACCAACATTTGTATGAAACCCATGATGAGAAAAAAGTTAAAAGAAGGCGTAGCTAGTCTGGATCTGGTAGGAAACTTCATAGAGCAGAAACGTGCGATTGATAGCGGCGAAAACGAAGTTTACCGAGATTACAGATCGCAGGCCTTTCTGGAGGTGTGGACCATGGAGTTTGTCGGAGAAGTAAGGGCAAACCTAGTGGGTAATCGCTACAACGACTTTCCCTTTCTTTCAAAGTAAACCAACATTTTGTCAATTTATTTATACTTAATAAATACATACAAGTTAAAAATATATCC
>JAODPA010122839.1:0-17853 GCA_025585075.1 Nepenthes mirabilis | reverse complement strand
TAATTTTTTACTGTAAAATTTTCTAAATCAAAATAAACCACCAATATAGAAATTAAATACACTATGGGGAAAAAATAAAGATTGATCAAACTTAATTTCTAATAACCCAGTTTCTAAAGGATTTTTTTAAATTTCATATATTGTTTATTTACTAATGTCCTTGGATTTGGATTGCTGTGCAGTTAAAGAGTTATCTAATCTCTTCCTACGAGTTGAATTAAAGTGGGTCCAATCTTCGCTACTGATAATTTAGATCTTACATATCACAACAAATTAATGAGAGGTCAGAAGATAATAGGACTCACTCTCCGATATATCATCCGATATTCAAATTAAAAATATTTCTTTGACGGAGAAAAAGATGAAGGATGCAAGGAATATATGGATGCGACAAAGAAAGGGAATTAAGTGTGGGTTGAAGGACTAAGTTCCGAGAAATACGCTCAATGGGGAGCTACTTGAACAAGGGTGCGCTTGTGGGTTGAGTGGCTTAAAAGAGAATATGCTTTTGTGGACTGAGTGGCTTCAGAGAGAATATGCACTTGTGGATTGAGTGACTGGGGAGAGAGAATATGTATATGGATCTGATTGTTATCCGAGTATACATTCATGAAACTTAACAACTCATATCCAGTTGTGGAGTTTACCAACAAATCAATCTTCGGTAGAGAAAAACTGTCTTTAGGATATATTTTATACACATCAGTAAAGTTGATACATATCCGCCATTTTCTATTACTTTTCTTAATGAGAACCACGTTCAATAGTCAATCGAGGTATTAGATCTCTCGGATAAAACCTACATCGAGCAACTTCTTCTCTATTTTCGTATGGTAACCAACTTTTCTATGGAGTGGTATTTTCGCTTTTACTTGACGAGCTTATAATCGGGATCAAGATCAACTTGTGGATCATTACTCTAATCGGTATCATTGGTATATCGGCGAGAGTCCAAGCAAAGATATCAAAGTTCTGCCGAAGGAAGGCGATCAATTCATCATGTAGGGGATCGGCTAGTAAACTCCCAATTTGTATGTATTTCTCAGGATTACTAGGGTCCAACGGGATCAGGTTATCGCCTCACTGGATGAGCTTGTAGTAAAGTAGCCTCGTCCCGGTGATCGAAGTCTTCGGCCGATTGGTTCGAGGTTACTTGCGCAACTTGGGATAGATAACATATCCGATCGATCACTTGGTCGCTCAAGACTTCTCCAATGCCGCATACTATTAGAAATTTCATCTTTAGGTGTAAGATCGACGTTATTATCCCAAATGCGGTCAGATGGGGTCACCCTAAGATGGAGTTGTAGATTGAGGATAGGTTGACTATTAGGAATGTAAGCATTCAGGACACCGTCTTTAGGTGCGTTTCTAAGGTGACCTCCAGTTGGACGGCTTCCTAAATTGACACTGACACATTCTCTAGTCCATATATGGGCCCATCGGTTGGTATCATCTGACTCTTTTTTAATCCAAATTTAAAAAAATGTATCAAGATATAATAAATTATGAGAGCTTTCACTATTAATAAAGACTCATTTTAATTAGTAGTCAACCACACCATTTGAAATGGGTGCGGATATAACTAAAGGGTCAAAATGAAATATTATTAAATATATCATATTATTCTTACTAAAAAAATGACATCATTCCAATTCCTACCCTCGACTTCTTGCTGTTGGAAACTTTTTTTAGCGATCCGAGGTTTTGCTTTTGGATGGCTTTGTGGCCACTATGTTGACTATCCCGACTGCAACCCGATTTCTCGGCTGCTACTGTTCTAGTTCATCTTCTTATGCTCTACCAAGGGTCTACCCAGGGTTCTGCAGGACTTTGGTGAGGTGTCCCTTTTAGATGAAAACCTCAATTTCTTTTTGTAGAGTTTGATAACTTTTCGTGCTATTATCCGAAGATTGATGGTAGCAGCAGTACCTTGATTGGTCTCCTTCCTCCGGGTTCTTGAACGTGTTTGGCCTTTTCAAGAACTTTTTGTCCCTGATTTGCATGTAAATGTTGATTTGGGAGTCATTCATAGGAGTCAAATTTAAGGGCTTGAACTCCTTCCGAGTACCCGGCTCCATCCCCGGTTGCTTCCTACCGTCTTGGGAGTTGATGTAGTCTCCATTCTTCTTACTCCGGTTCATCGGCCCCTGATAGAAGTGGTCTTTGCATTTTGGTCGCTTCGCTTCGTTGGCCTCCTAAGTGATTATATAAGCACGGGTAATAATCTCGGCTTTTTGGAAGGTTTGTGGGTCCTGATGGATTAGGTGCTTGAAAAACTTGCCCAATTCCAAAGTCACTATGAAGGTATTCAGTTTCACCTCGTCAGTGAGCTTTGCTATTTTTTGGGCCTCATTGGTGAATTGGGTTAGGAAGTACTTTAGACTCTTACTTGGCCCTTAGCTGACGCAAGTAAGGTGCTAAGATTGTTTCTCATCCATCCAACTGGAGGCAAACTACAATAAGAAGTTGTCGGTTAACTCTTGAAACATCTGAATCGAATTTGACCGCAAACGATAAAACCAAATCTCGGCATCCCCTTTGAGGGTTAGAGGAAAGTACAGCCACATAGCAGTATCGTCCAGGCCCTAAAAGCTTAATAGGGTGTCGAAGTGATCTAAATGATCTACCGGATCAAAACCTCCGTCATAGGATTTTAGAGTTGGCATCTTAAACTTATGAGGGAGCAGTTATGTCCATATCTCCATTGTGAATGGCGACCTCCTTAGACCTGCGGAATGCCTATTGGTGCTTCTCATGAGCACGTGCTGCTCCATTTTTTTACTCTCTCATTTATTTCAGGGGAGGACGCAATCCTCTTTGCAATGAGGAAGGTCCTCAATTCCAAGTGGTTTGGAAAGAGGCGTTGGACTGGGTGGTTGTTGGCCCTCACTGGCTTGGTATTACAAGAAGCTTCTTCCTAGGCAAGGGACCTCCGATCGTCATAGGAGTAGCACGGATTCCATTGCTCCGGACTTTTCTCCTATGTCCCTGACTTGGTTGGCCCTCAAACCGCATTTGGGCCCAGTCGCTCATGACCACTTGGGCCCCAAAGTCATCAAGCCACTGAGTCTACTCGGTTGGATGCCTCCTTTTCTCACTCTTTTGCTTTGAAGTCAAAGTCTAGGAGATGGAGGATGGAGCCCCCAGCTATAGTCCGTCCAGACGCGTGTAAAGGGTCTAGAGCATTTTGGATATATTGTCCATCTGGGTAACAAGCGTCCACACGTCAAGGATCAGCTGCTCGTCTACACAGCTACCTATACAGGGGTCATCACTGTGGGAGACGGCGTCCCTAATTGGTGCGCTGGTTTGTGTCTGGGTATTGACCATGTTTACCTTTATGAGAGTGATGGTTAGACTTTTTAGTTACTTTCTACAAACGACACTAATGATGCGTCATTAGATCCGAATTACTGCGCAAGTTAGGGAGCCATTTAATCTCTTTCGGTGGGTCAAATTGAGGCGGGTCCAGTCTTCACTATTAATAACTTAGATTTTACATACCATAACAAATCAACGAAAGGTCAGAAAACGGTGGGACTCACTCTCCGGTATAACCTATGACGCTTAAATTTGAAATCTTTCTACAGTAGAGAGAAAAATAGAGGATGTAAGGAATGCATGGATGCAACAAAGAATGGGGATTGAGTGTGGGTTGGAGGATTAGACTCCGAGAGATGCACTCAATGGGGAGTGGCTTGAGCAAAAATGCACTTGAAGGTTGAGTGGCTTGAGAGAGAATATGCCCTTGTGGGTTGAGTGGCTTGAGAGAGAGAGCTCTGCGATCCTTTAGGGATGCTTGAGGGTAAAGATTGTTTGGTTCCCTTTCCCGCAGGGGTGACGGTGTATTTATAAGATTAGTGCCAGTGTGGCCTCCAAGTCTAATGTCGCCAGCCCTGGTAAATCTGCTGAGCTATTTTTTGTAATTGTGCATGGGGCGCATATGGTAACTATGATTGTCAAAGAACATTCTTTCCTTTTTCAGGACGATGCTAAAGGTTGCTGCACGGTAATTATTTTTTGGAGAGATTCGTTGAGTCATAATTGCCATTCTGAGACAATGCGCAATCATGGACAATATTCTAAGCATATTTACTAAACTAAGCATAATTGCCACCTAGGAGGGACAACTGTGGGCTTATTACTGTGTCCAACCCTAATCGCTCGCTCTCTATTGAACAATTTTGGGTTGACTCACATGGTCCATCCGCTCTGCTGTCTTGCTCTTTCACCTGACAGTCCACACAATGGGCCTCTGATATCCGAGCTTCCCTCCATTGGGCCGAATTGCCCTCTGCCACATCTCCTGGGCTATGACTTTGAAAAAACATTTGCTAGGCTGCTACTACCCCCGCAAGATGGGATCTGGATCGGCCCACATTCTGTCGGATCCAACATTATAAACGAAATTTAGGCTAAAAAACAATCCGTTTTATTTAATAATATCTCTATATGTTTCTCTAATAAGGGTAAAATTATTAATTTTGTTCACAATTTAAACTTTCTATACTTCAAAATTGAGTAGATTTTGCCCATGTATAAGTTTTCTCTAATTGACAATAAATTCCACCAGAATGTGGTAAAATTGGTTACATTTTATTTATTTAATTCGTCATGAATTTAAATTTTGAATGTCCATCGAATTTCAGTCTCCGTCCTCTGAGTTTCGAATCCTACACACTATAATTTCAAACAAGAAGTCAGGTGATGGCAGTATTTGATCCTATTAAAAATACTCCAACGCTAAAGTTAGTAAGTAGTCTTTTGAGAATAGAAGGTGGATGTGGAGAATGTAGAAATGAATGTTGGGATTGTGTTTATGGATGTAGGTTGGGAGTGCAATGGTAGAGAGTGTGACTTTGGATGTTCGTAGAGAGTAGCTTCTCTAAGTACTGAGCTCATAGGAAACTAGTAACAGATAAAGAAAGAGCATTGGGATACTCAAGAGTTTAGAAAGCTTCTAAGAGTTTGAATTTGCTTGAGGGTATTTAGTGGGCAAGAGAAGGCGTGCCTCTGGAATGAGTTTCCATGGCCTTTTATAACCATGGCTCTGGGTTACCTTCCTTATGTAGTAAGGTTAGATGCCCGTCTTCGGTGGGGGAATCGTAACGGTCAAGGAGGTGGATCTCCTTCCTTCTGCGTATGGTAACCATTAGAGTTTTCTTACAGATTACATGTAGATATTCACGCCTTCTTCTCGAGATGTACTTTGATTCTGTAAGGTTACCGTTACAGGGGAGATCATCTTCTTCGGAGATGCGAAAAATCAGGGAGATGACCATTGTGACTTAGAAAGGGATGCGTGGGTCGATCTAGGCATAGGCCGCATTCGTCTTAGGCCTCTACTGGTCTACTTTCCACTTCTCCGGTTAATGGCGGCGTTGACCATATCGGGCTCAGATGGGACTTCGTTGATCTTGGACCACTGTCGGCCCATTTACTATTCTGCCGGTCAATGATAGCGTTCATCGTCTCGGGTAGAAACGGGTCGCTGCTAGATATGGGCTGTTTTCTCTTTTGTGGGCCAGCCTGCTACTAGCATCCCTATCACTAGCCCCCATGCTGATGGCTTAGGACTCCAACCACCAACATGTTCACAATGAGACGCACCCGGCTGTGTAACTTGTGATGGTAAGTTTGATGAGGAAACTAGCAGTTGCTCTTGGTCTTCATTCATCGTCTTCGTGCGTGCTCTTTATTTTTTGCTCTGAGTCTGTTGATCGTTGACTACAACGTCAAGATCCAGAGGAGTGAGTTGGAAGGAATGTTAACCGGATTCATTGACCGCAACGTCAAAATCTGGAGAATTGAGCCAGAAGGAGAGCGTTGCCACGTTAAGATCCGGAAAACTATACTGAAAAGAGCATTGACTGGATTCGTTGATTGAAACGTCTAAATCCAAAGAACAAAGCGAGAAAGAGAGCGTCAACCAGATTTTTTAACCGCCACATCAAGATCCGAAAAAATATGCTGAAGAGAGTATTGACCGGATTTGTTGACTATCACGTCAGAATCCGAAGAACTATACTGAAGAGTGTGTTGACCGAATTCGTTGACCGTCATGTCAGAATTCGGAGAACTGGTGTGGATTGAATCCATGGGTTATTTCATTATGCAGTCGGACAGGCAATCGAAAAGTTAGCAAAACCACTTCAGTACTCTGCCACGTATCGTAATGTAGTGAATTTGCAATCCCGGTAATTAATTCACCAGAAGATTCGATTTGATTGTGCCCTCTCCAAAAATGATATGTGTCCGTCATGATGGGCGCACTTTTTTGATGCGCTGCCTTACTCCAACGGCTACAACCTTTATAAAAACCGTACATTAATTCAAATTTCCCACACCTTTCTTCTTAAGTACCCTAAGTCCTTGTCTCTCTTCCTACTCATGATCTGATGGCTCCTCCCATTTCAGAAATTGGATCAATTATTTCCACCGGTAATGTGAGAAAGTTGTACATTGAGTTCAACATCCCACCTCACGTTGTGTTCTCGATGCCCATGGAGCAGGACAGAACCAGCTTTCCACCTGATGGCGACATTACTGTGTATGAGGCACACTTGAGCAGTGGGCTTCACCTCATTGTACCAGAGGAATTACTCCTTATTTTTATGGTGCTTGGCGTTCCTATCGTATGGTTTCACGCAAATGTAGTTCGATATCTTTGTTCATTATGTATATTCCTTCACCATAATTCGCGGCTGTTGACGGTGGAGGTCGTCAGGGTGATGTTTTGGTTCACCCAGAGTGATGATTGGATCTCTTTGTCTCCCAAGGAGCCGCGTATCAGTAGCGCGATCTACGATTTCCTCAAGAACTGGAAGGATTGTTTCTTTTTTGTTCACGTCGTTGATAGTTGGCCCTTATCCCGGGATTGGGGTAAGGTCCTTGATAGTCTCACCGGAAAGCCAACAAAGAAAGAGGTGGAGGCAGTGGAGCCAATACTGCAGCTGGTGAAGGAGAATCTCTTCGAGTTCAGGAGGGATCACCTGGTCTCAACGTAGGAGGCTAGGAGAGCTCGTTGGGAGCCTTCTTTACCTGTCTAGAAGATTATACCTCCACCGCCGGTGGTGTCGCAACGTAAGAGGAAGGCTGGCGCTCTCACTATCGGCAAGGCCGCTGTTCCCGTGATTGGTGATGCTCCCAACAGCCCAGGGAAGAAGAGGGTTGTTCCAGCCGAGCCTACTTCCTCGTCTTCCACAAAGCCGGACGATCGGATGGCCAGACAACTTGTTGGGATTGGAGAGCGCTCCGGGCTTGAGACTTCTGTGGATGACTTTGGAGTCAACGAGAGAGTTGGTACGGGAAGGGCTGGCGCTGAGCCATCACTGCTGGGCGACTTGGCGGCACCTGCACCGCCAGTGAAGTTGCTGCTTGAAGCCGTCGGGCTAGAGGAGTCAATGGTGGAGCCGTCTGTTAAGCTAAAAAAGTCAGCTGCCAAAGCACTTGCTGAGGCAGTTGATATCATTGCAAAGTCTGCATAGGAGGCCATTGCTCCAAGTCTCCTAGATGTCTTGCCGCTGAAGCCTGCCGACAAAGCCATTGTGGGGTGGTCTCAGGAGGAGGCCACTCCAAGTTCCCCTCCAGTAGGTCCTGAGTCACGGGGCCGATTAGGAAGGAAGCAATGACGAGTCTTCCCGGTAACCTTTCGAAGCTCACCCTTTCATCTTCCTTTGTCGCTATTGCCTAACTCCTTTCTCTTGTAGGAAGACAAGATATTGGGTCCTATGCATAAGGGACAGCACCAGAGGGATGCAGTGATTGGAGACCGGGATGAAGAGATTCTCCAGCTGAAGGAACAAAATAGCTAACTGAGCACCCAAGTTTGACAGCTTCAGGAGGTGCAGGTTGCACTCCAACTGCAGCTGTTAGAACTTAAGGCATAGTCAACAGGGCTGGAAGAGAGGGCTACTCGGGCAAAGGGGCTCACAGGTGAGCTTCGGGTTAAGATGGTCATGCTAGGGAACAAGATGTCCACCCATTTGCGCCCGCAGGAGGTCACTCAGGCGTTGTGGGTTAGGCTCTGGGAAGGCGTCAGCATTTGTCACCATATTGTCAAGGTGGTGGGTCCAGACTTTCCTAATTGCGTCCTTAACCGCACGAATCGTGGTGCCCAGCGGCGAGAGGACCTAGTTGACTTCGCTTGAAGTGCACAAGGGCCTCTCTCGCGTCCTCCTGGGAGCTTTGCTCTCTAACTGTGATTTTTATACTTTTGTTCTTCGTTGTACTTTATAAATAAAACTTTGTTAATAAAATACCGATTTTGTTGATGTATTGTGTTTCGTGACTTTATCTTGCTTTCTCTTTAGTCGTTTACTATTTGCGCTAGCCGGCCGGCTTAGTGTACTTTGTACGGGGCGGCCGACGGTAACACTAATTGTCACAATCCAGCTGCTCGGAGATATGTGTTTCACTCTCAGATGGACCTAGGTCCTTGAGGAGATATCAGGGTGAGTCGTTGTATCACGACATCTTCACATATGAGCACACTTTGTTTAACGAGTTTAGCTTTCGCATTAGGTGGCACTGCTCATGTATGACTCTGGGCGGCCAGATTTAGTTAGAGCACTTTACTCCTAATTTGTCGACCGTTGTAAACTGAATGCGCTATCTCCTATTGGAGGAGGTCGTCACGCATGCCGTTTAAACCCTTTAAGGTTTGGTATTAGACCGCGAATGGGCCATTTGGATGATCAAGGTTTTATTCGACTTCTTACGGGCCACTTCGATGATCAAGATTTAGTTCAACTGCTTACGGGCCACTTAGATGACCAAGATTTAATCATGATGAATGTTACAGTCCATTCGAGCCGCGAAAGGACCGCTTGAATGACTAAGATTTAATTGCGAGCGAGTGACAACCCGTCTGACTTTGGGGCAGTCTAGGTCATTTATTATGTACAATCTACAAGTAAAGGTTCATATGGAAAAAGAAAAAGAAATGAAAGAGAAAAATGGAACAATGCAAATGAAAAATATATATTTTTTATTAATCATGATGAATGTTACAAGCATGCTCTACATCACACAGATGATCTACCTGGGTCATCACTGGTAGTAGCGCTTAAGATAGACCACGTTCCACATCCATAGGACCAACTTACCGTTCTAAGTTCGGAACTTGTATGCTCCATTCCGCAGGACAGCTGAGACTAGGAATGGGCCTTCCTAATTCGAGGAAAGTTTATTTCGATTGGCTATCTTGTTCGTAACCTCTATATTTTGTAAGATTAGGTCTCTAATTTTGAATTACCGTGCTTTTACTTTCTTATTGTAATAGCAAGCGATTCGTTATTGGTAGGCGGCTATGTGCATCCTGACTGCGTCGCGGCTTCCTCCAACAGATCTAGGTGCTCCCTGATCTTTTGGGAATTACCAAGTGGATTGAATGCTTCGACCATGAGGATTGGGAACCCGATTTTCACTAGTATTACAACCTCAATCCAACAGCAGAGGCCGAAGGGTATCTTTAGACCATAGCAAGTTGGCTCATTAGGAGTCGTGCGATATGACCATAGCACGGAGGGCAGTTCATCAACCAAGGAGCCCCCCCATCTTTCAGTTTGATCTTTAGACCATGGAGTAGCATACAGTTGGTGACTTCCACCTGTCCGTTTTCCTAGGGGTAAGCTACTGAAATGTCGACCAATCTAATGCACAAACCGGTGCAATACTTGATGAAGCACTTCCTAGATAATTGGATTCCATTGTCATTCACGATGTAATGTACCAATTTTTGGAAATGTTTTATCATCAAAAAATATAAAGACCAGATTTTTCTGTGGCAGAAAAGATGAATGAGCCCTTACAAGTGTAAAGGAAAGTAATCTGGTCAACGCCAGTTGACCAAAAAATGTTAAAGGTAAAGTTAATCCGGTCAATGCCAGTTGACCAGAATATGTAAAAAGGAGCAACTAAGTCCGGTCAATGTCAGTTGACCGGAATGCGAAAAATGAACTTAATTCGGTCAACGATAGTTGACCAGAAATGATGAAAGAACGATTAAAAGAATTAAATGTGAATCGAGGTAGTTGTTGATCGGCGCCAAGGTAGAGGCCGGAAGTGTTGAGACAAGAGAAAGCCGTGAAAGGAAACATATCCGGTCAACGCCAATTGACCGAAAATAATGAGGGAGCCCTTACAAAATGTAAAGTCAGGATGACCATGCCTAAGTAGGTAACCGACCTTCAACCACTTCCGAGTGGTTGACCTGCTCTACCTACTACCGCCAGATCAAAGGCCTATAATTAAGAACTGGAGAATGTAAGAAAAAAAAGGTTAGGAGGAGGCTCTTGGCCGAGCTTCTTAGTGAAAGAACCCAGAATTCCAAGCCGAAGTAAAGAGATTCAGGCAAGTGTACCCCCCGTTTTTTTTTAGTTCATGATTTAATGTAAGCGTACTCATCTTTCCTCGGTTCATGTTTGTACTACAAGTATACCTAATTTTTAATGAACTTATGTTATGGTATGCCATGATATTTGCTCTGATCGTCTGAATTAAGGAAGAATATCTGTTAACATCATGTTTAAAAGGAGCTCTGTTATGTGTTTTCATAAGGATCTTCGATTAACCTTACTTGCATGAAATCTGGCCACGAACAGGTTTTTAAGATATCTGATTATAATATGCGTAAAATGACCTCCGGCTTTTGCTAAAAAGGTATTCGGCTTGTGATAAATGACCTCTGACTTTTGTTAAAAAGGTATTCGGCTTGTGATAAATGACCTCCGACTTTTGTTAAAAAGGCCTCCGGCTTTTGTTAAAAGGATCTTCGGCTTTTGATAAATGACCTCCGGTTTTTGATGAATGAGACCTCCGTCACTTTGATAAAAGATCTTCTATTTTAAGACATTAAAGGAAAGGCTATTAATGCCATACGGATTTCAGTTGTCGAAGTTAAGAAAGAAGGCTACAAGAATAAGAAAAAATGTATGTAATTCGGACAGCAAGTGGAACTTTATGTTATCCGACTTTCGAAATACGATAGATGGCCATCGAACTATATGAACTTTGATCTGAGTTTCCGTTAAACTTGCTGTTAAAATTGGACGAAGGATATTGAAGTGATACTCGAGGACTGTCCCTGGGCCACAGGAAAATTTCTGGTGGCAAAGGCTTATGGACTACGGCCCCGTATGTCAGATGAAAGGCATTACCGCCCGCCTTTGGGAGTATAATAGGAGGATACGACCTTAGGTTGTGGGGTAGCACACAACCCTTTCTCGATGTTATTCGCTCCCGTCCGGTCCCTAAAGATGATAAGTATTCTGCATGGTTTTATGAACCTTACGATGTTAAAGACAAGACACTAAGAATAAGAACGAAGATTTCTGAACTTAAAGAAGAAATGATATAGTGAATTTCTTACTCGCATGCTAAGCTTATGTTACAGTCCACTAGTTTGATCTGATATATATATATGTTAATGTTTTTCGCATGCGGGTACATTGCTAGGCATTGTAGCTCACTCCTTCTGTTTTTCAGATGATGAGAAACTTATGGAGGATGAAATTGAATAGAGTCTTACGGGGTAGCTAGATAGCGTAGCTGGCCGAAGTTGATCGGCGAAGGAGCAAAGGAGTTGATGTATTCACTTTTGATATTTTGGAAAAAATTTGTAAAACATTTCCATTGTAAAATTAATGGATATTAGTATGTTTTCGTATTACTATATGGGAGAATGAAGTTTGACATTCCTAGTAGTATCTCAACTCATGTCAAGGTCTTCGTATCCGACCGACCTTAACGCTGGCCGGTCAGGTAGGAGCATAAACTTTGATTACCAACTCAAGGAGTTCGGCCTTAAGCGATCCTGTGTATGCAAAATCTAAGATAAAAATAGAAGAAAAGAAAGAAAGAAATTTTATGTCTACCTAATTATCCGAAATGTTCGTAATTATACCGTATATGTTCAAAAGGTTAGGTTTGACGGCAGCCGTATGTGATAGAATACGTCCGGTCCGTCACACACGATGACCTCGGGAATGTCAAATCTGCTCACTATGCTCTGAAGGACGAATTCTAGGGCGTTATGCTCGGTGATCTTAGCCAGCGGGGCGGCTTCAATCCATTTGGTAAAGTAATCTATGCCCACGATCATAAACTTCATCTACCGGATCACGATGGGAAATGGGCCGAGAATATCGAGCCCTCAAAGTGTGAAAGGCCAAGGAGCTTAGAGGGATCTTAGCTCCGCGGGCGGTTGGTGATGAAGATTGCCGTGGAGTTGACAATTCTCACACTTGTTCATAAATTCCAAGGCGTCATTCCTTATCGTGAGTCAATAATATCCCTGGCGCATGACTTTAAACGTTAGATTCTTGCCACCGATATATGATCCACAAATCCCAAGGTGGAGTTTTCTTAAAGCGTAGTCGGTCTCCTTGGGGGTAAGACACCGGAGGTATGGAGTCGAGTATTCTCGACAATACAGCCTTTCATTGACTATGGCATACTAGCCGGCTGTCTTCTTGATCCGCTTTGTCTTGTCTGCGTTCTCCGGCAGTGTTCCATCTGCCAGATACCTCCAGTACGATGTCATCCAGTTTTCGTCGTTGGAGACTTGCATTGCTTCCTGTTCCTCTATATTAGGGGTGTTCAAAACTTCTCTCATATCCCTCGAATACTGCTCTATATTTTCGACCGCTAATACTTTAGCGAGTTGGTTTGCCTTCCAATTCTCAATTTTAGGGATATGGACCAGGTTCAGCTTGTCAAATGTCCGGATCGTGTCCTTCGCCTTAGCCAAGTAGCTAGCCAAGAGAGGGTTGCACGCCTCGAAACTTCCACTGATCTGGTTAACGACTAGTTTTGAGTCGCTGCAGGAGATCAATCGCTTAGCCGAGCACTCCTTGACGAGTTGTAATTTGGCTAACACGGTTTCATACTCAGCAACGTTATTAGTGTCCGAAAAATAGTGTTTAAGGGAGTATTTCACCTTAAACACGTTTGTGGTCCTTAGGACCACTCTGGCACCACTACTTGAGTTAATAGACAAACCGTCCACGTTGAGGACCCATTCTAGCTTTTTTGGGTGGTGATTTGCATTCTCAATGGGGTGCTCATCGACGATCGGGGTCGTGGTCTCAACAGTGAAGTCGGCCAGGGCCAGCCCCCTGATGGCTGGCCATGGCTGAAACTCGATATTGAATTCTCTCAATTCAATAGCCCACTTAACCAGCCATCCGGATATATTAGGCTTCTGAAGGATGCCCTTAAATGGCTGGTTGGTCAGGACGACCACATGATGAGCCTGAAAATAATATCTCAATTTTCGGGATGAGAAGACGAGTGCCAGAGCGATCTTCTCAACGCACGGGTAGCGTGTCTCTGTGTCGATCAACGTTTTGTTCACGTAGTAGACATGCCACTATACGTCGGAGTCCTGACGTATGAGAACATAGCTAAGAGCCATCTTTGACACTGCCATATAAAGGTACAACTCTTCTCCATCTCTTGGTGACGTCAGCAATAATGGATTGGCCAGGCACTATTTCAACTCATCGAAGGCGGCTGGCACTCTATAATCCACTAGAAGCCGTTCGCTTTCATCCCCCTCAAAACATTGAAAAAAGGTTAGTACTTGTCTCCTGACTCAGTCAAGAAGCGAGACAGCACTGCCAGTCTTCTAGTTAGCCTCTGGATATCGTTGACGCTCCATGACGAAGATATGTCCGTGAAGGCCTCGATCTTCTCTGGATTTGCTTCGATGCCTTACTGAGAGATGATGAAATTCAGAAACTTTTTCGAGGATACTCTAAAGACACACTTCGATGGGTTTAACTTTATCTAGTGCATACGGAGTACCTCGAAGAATTCAGCCAGATCTCGAATATGGTCGTTGGTGGTCTTGCTTTTGTTGAGTATGTTGTCTACATACACTTTCATATTGCAGCTGATCTACTTTTCGAACGTCTTGTTCACGAGCCTTTGGTAAGTCACATCCGCATTCTTTAGACTGAAAGGCGCGACATTGTAACAGTAAGTGCCTTGATCAATCATAAACGAGGTGTACTCCTCATCCTCTGAACTCATCATGATCTGGTTGTAGCCCGAGTACGCGCCCATGAAACTCAGCAGCTCGTGGATAGAAGTTGAGTCTACCAGTAAGTCAATCTTGGGTAAATGGATGCTGTCCTTTGGGTAGGTCTTATTGACGTCAGTGAAGTCGACGTATATCATCATTTTTCGTTACTTTTCTTGACCAGGACGACGTTGGAGAGCCAATTTGGGTACTGTGCTTTCCTGATAAAACCGGCGTCCAGCAACTTCTTTACTTTTTTCCGAATGGTTACAGTTTCTCAATGGAATAGTTCCTCAATTTCTGTTTGACGGGTTTATAGCTGGGATTGAGACCCAACATGTAGACCATTACTCCGAAAAAAACCCAGGCATGTTAGCGAGTGTCCATACAAAGATATCTGCATTCTGCCTCAAGAACTCTATTAGCTCGTCACGCAGGGGTCTGGCGAGCGAGCCCCCTATCTGTACACACATCTATGGGTCCTCCAGATTTAGTAATACGAGGTCGGTGGCTTTGCTAGACTGTGCTTGTTGCAATGTTGCTTCATCTCGATGGTCAAACTCTCCTGCAGGTCTTCCGCCGCCGCTTAGACCTACCTGCGACATGTAGCAAGTTCGTCCAGTCACTTGATCACCAAATACTTTACCAATACCGCATGCTGTTAAAAATTTTATTTTTAAGTGCGGTATTGAGGTAACGGCTCCAAATGCTGTTAAGTACGGCCGGCCTAGGATAGCGTTGTATATGAATAGCAGGTCAACAACCAGAAAGGTGAGTTTGCAACTCGTCGTTTTGGGGTACATGTCTAGGGTGACGTCCAACTGTATTGTCCATTAGACAGCCATAGACTTGTTGTCTAGGCTATACAGTGGCCCTTCAGTAGGCTTTAGCTGATTCTTTTTGAGTCCAAATTTAAAGAATATATCGGGGTAAAGCAAATCCTTGGAACTTTCATTATCAACGAAAACTCATTTTAGTTAGTAGTCCACAGTACCGTCTGAAACGAATGTAAATACAATAAGTGGATCAGTATGTAGGGAAATTATATAAGCCATATCGCTATCACTAAAGTTAATGATATTTTCCTCCACTCTCTGCTTCTTGCGCCCAACTTGCCTCTCATTGTGATCTGCTTAGTGGGCCTTGGGCGGTCAGGTCATTATTATGTTGACCACTCCAACCGCGATCCGATTTCATGGCTAGAATAGATTTGACCCTTATCCGCCTGCGGTGCTAGAACTCTACCTAGGATTCCTGATGAACATAGTGAGATGGCCCCTCCGGATAAGCTCCTCAACCACCCATTGAAGTGTCTTGCATTTCTCCGTGGTGTGTCCCGAAGATTGATGAAAATCATAATATTTCGCTGGATTTCTTCCCTCTATGTTCCTCAGTGGTTTTGGCCACTTGATGAACTTTTTTCCACGGATCTGTATGAGGACGTTAACCCGTGTGTCATTCAGTAGAGTTAGGTTGATAGGCTTGTACTCCACGGTCCAGTGCTCCGGTCCTGTATTGCTTCCGACGGGGATTGTTGCCGCCACCGTTCTTCTTCTTTCCTTCGACCTGAAAAGAGTGAGACTGATCGGTCATCTCAGGATGCTTTGCCTTATTGGCCTCCTCGGCGGCCACATATGCTCTGATGATGGTCTCCACTTCCCAAAAAGTTTGCGAGTACTTGTAGGCCAGGTGCTTGAAGAAGTCACCATGCCCCAACATAGAGATGAAGCTGCTAAGCTTCATATCTTCGATAAGCTTGGGAATTCTTCTAATTTCTACCGCGAACCGCTTCAGAAATTTTCTTGGATTCTCTCCCTGTCTCTACTTAATGTGGGAGGGATGCCATGGCTATTTCTTTTCTTGACGGCTGGAAGCGTACTTGGTCAAGAAGAGATTGGTGAGTTCCCAAAAACTCCTAATCGAATTCGATGGGAGTTGATAGAATCAGATCCGGGCATCCCCCTTTAAGGTGAAGGAAAAATATCGGCACATTGTCGTCTCCTCCAGGCCTTGGAAACTCAGATGGGTGCAAAGGTGATCCAAGTGGTTAATAGGATCAGTACTCCCATCGTAAAAATCTAGTGCTTGCATCTTAAATTTAGCCTGCAGTGGCCGATTTAGGATCTCCGTAGTGAAGGGAGATCTCTCTAGATCAGCGACGTGCTCGTTGTCATCCTTGAATGCGCGTTTCCAAATCTTCTCAACCTTCGCCTCCACTTAAGAGTTTCCAGATCTCTTAGAGTTGAGGTATGTCCTCAACTCTGTTCTTTCTACAGTGTGGCGCGTAGTCAGTCGGCTGCTACTGCGTTGTATCGAACGATCCGGGAGGCTCAATCCTGAGCCTCAGGCTATGGCTCGTCCAGAAAATACCAGGGGTTCCTTCTCTCAGGGATCTCATCCGATGGCTTTGGGTGTTGGAGGCCTCTGGAGCACGAGAGTTGCCTGGCCCTGAAGCCTTCTTAGCCGACTTCTTCTTCCTTTGGCCGACTCGCTTGGAGGCCAAAGTGAAAATCGAGGAGGGTTGAGCCTCCTACTTCTTCTTGCCCTGGCTGGTGCAAAGTATTTAAAGTATTCTGGACATGTTATTCATATGCTCTACCAAGTTAAGGAAAAATGGTGCAGGCTGCCCTCCAACCAGATTACAAGCTGAGTGGTCATGGTCAGGGAGGCAGCATTTCTAGTAGGAGTGCTAACTTGAGCCCTGATGTTCACCATCTTGTTTGATGACACTGATTTTAAGGATGACAGTGGTTGGCTTTTAGTTAGCATTTTCATAGACGGCACAAATGATGCATTCTGGATTTAAATTTTGAACAAATTTGGGTCGAGCTATCCATTGGATTCTAATCTCCATCATCTGAGTTTCAGATCCTACACACTACAATTTCAAAGAAGAGGTCAGGTGACGACAAAATTTGATTATACCGAAAATATTTTGACATTCAAATCAGTAAGTAGTATTCTGAGAATAGAAGGTGGATGCAGAGAATGTAAAAATGAATAGTGGGAGTGTGTTTATGGATTTAGGTGGGGAGTGTATTCGTAGAGAGAGTGGCCTTGGATGCTCGTGGAGAGCGGTTTCCCTAAGTATTAAGCTCGTAGGAAACCAGTAACAGAGAGAGAGAGTATTGGGATGCTCGAGAGTTTAAAAAGTTTCTAAAAACTTAAGTTTGTTTGAGGGCGTTTAGTGGGCAAGAGAAGACGTGCCCTTGAAATGAGTTTCCATGGACTTTTATAACCATGGCCCTGGACTGCCTTCCTTATACAGCGAGGTTAAATGCCCACCTTCTGTTTGGGGATTGTTGCCTTTCCTGCGTAAGTGTGAGCGTCATTCCTGACTGTAATGATCAAGGAGGTGGATCTCTTTCTTTCTGCGCATGGTAACCGTTAAGGTTTCTTTACAGATTACATGTAGATACTCGCGTCTTCCTCCTAGGATGTACTTCGATTTTGGGAGGTTACCATTATAGGGGAGATTGCCTTCTTTGAAGATGCAAAAAATCATGACAAATGACTATTGTAGCCCGAAAAGGAACGTGTGGGCTGATCTAGGCATGGGCCGCATTCGTCTTAGGCCTCTATCAGACTATTTATCACTTGTCCGGTCAACGGTAATATTAACCATCCCAAGCTTAGATGGACCATCGTTGATCTCGGGCCATTGCTAGCCCACTTGCTATTCGCCGATCAACGGCAACATTGATCATCCCAGGTAGAAACGGGCCACTACTGGATTTAGGCCGTTTTCTCCTTTATAGGTCAACCTGCTACTGACATCCTAATATTTATAATAAATAATCTAAATTGAACATAAAATCAAAATT
>JAODPA010122828.1:0-17854 GCA_025585075.1 Nepenthes mirabilis | reverse complement strand
CCTCTAGCGCCCTGTCTTCCCTCGACCTGGGAGTTTTCTCTGCTTCCCCCCCTCCCCCCACCTTTCGATTGGCTATCTTCAAATCTTTGGTTGGGATGACAGCTTCTCCACCTCCGTCGCCCCTCCTATCAGCCATCGTGTTCCATCAGAGGACAATTTTGCCACGCTAGGGTCGCCTGGTTCTCTCGCCCGAAAACATTTGGTCGACCCCCCCTTCGTTGCTGGAGGTGCGGTAGGCAATTCGGAATCCTCCATTCCTCGCAATGAGATTTTCGATAGTGTGGGCCAAAACTGCCGTCGAGCAGAGTCTGTTTCCCCCCCTGATGATCCTCTCTCTGGAAAGATGAGCAGCTCGGCTGCTCTGGATCCTGAGTTAGGCTCGGTGCCACTGGTTTGCCCACGTCTTCCATGCCAAATAAAGCAATCCGTTTCTGATGGCCTGATTGGAGTGTCCAATGATTCTTCTAGTGCTTTAGTCTCCTCGGTGGATGCCATCGACCCTGCCCTTATTGTTGATACACTGGATTGCAATCAGCTGCCTTGCCAGTATGAGCACACTCACCTGCCGTCTCAGAGGGTCGCGGCCGCTGTTCCCAGCAATGCCTCAGTCTCCGGCCATCCCTGTGGCACCGCCGATTGCCCCCCTAGCATCTCGTGGTCCTCGATGGTGGAAAAGAACACTCCTGGAGATAAGACTACACTTAAATTCTACCATCCAAATGTTTTCGATGCGGAGAACATAATTCTGTCATCCCTTCCGAAGTTATCCAACAGTGTGAGGATTTGTGGGGAGCTACCTAGTTGGATATTTTGCTGAAAATCCCATTCATTTTAATGCTGTTAATAATATTACCAGGAAAATTTGGGCTCGTTTCGAGCTTCAACATGTGGTAGGAAGTTTTTTTTTGATAAGCAAGTAAATTTGGATTAAGGAAGAAAAAATTTACATTATCTATGCTTTATCTCCAAGTATTTTAACTTGGAGTTAAAGCATACAACGCTAGGTTATACCCCGAGCAGCTTAGTACATCAGAAGGCACCACAATTTAATACAAAAAGGGGACATCTAGGAGGAAACAAAAACTGTCTTATGTTGAACAGCAGGCACTATGTCAACGCCTAAAAGCTTCAAAAGCTTTTCATCAACTAGCTACAAACAGCCAAACTATCAAGGAAATAATGCAGAGCAGCATCTGCTCATTCCAGGTGGGACACCACCAGCCGAAAAGGAAATGAGCCATCAGTGCAAAATCAGAAAAGCCGCACCAACACAGATTTGCAGCATCAGCATTACAAACCACCCAGCTCCACAGCAGGATCAATTACACTCCGGCATTCACAGGGCTAATGACCAGCCACATCATCCTTCCTCAGGACAGGACCAAGACCCGCCTTCAGCTCAGAGAACCAGCATCCACTAGATTCGATTACACCATGCCTCAAGCACTACCCCCATGGGCAAAGGGGTCATGGGCTCAATCAGAACCAAGCATTTATCTCAGACAAGAACTTCAGGGGAAGCAAGGCATCAAATATGTCTTCAGCATCCGGCAGTAGCTTCAGAATGCAAGAGACAAAAGCCGCATCCGGCAGTAGTGCAGCAACACCACCTCAGTAGGATAGTGCCAATACCACCGCCAACCAACTTCCATCACAGCACAGATTCTCAGGAGGAGAATAGACACAATCAGGGTGCCTGCACACAGCAAATGTTCCATTAACACAGAACAGGGGCATAACAACATGGACCATCAGGATTACATTCCGATACCAGCAACTGATCCCATCAGCAAACCAGTAGCACCAATTTGCATCATCAGAATAGAGAGCCACATCGGCCAACAAGCACGGCAAAAAGAATATCAGCATTGAGCAAAGACTGGGGCATCAGCTCAATCACTCGAACGCCCACTAAGACAGCAACTGCCATGCCAAGATGCTCAGCAGGAGCCTACAACCTCAGCAACTGCTATCATCCACTCTGAAGAAAAGTCATGATATCCATGGACAATTCCAAGACCAGCAAACACCCACAGGAGACAATTCCACACAGGAAGCTAGTTGCATCACAGTCAGTAGATCCCTGGACAAATGCTGCCTCTCTAGCAGGCCTACCCCATCACTGCCAGCTCAGCAAAATGCCCAACAGCAGCAAAATCAGCTAACCATCCAACATAAGCTCTGGGCAACTGTAGCAAAGCCCCAACACCCAGCAAACGCTTCCAATAGCAGCTGCACATCCCTGCACAGAAACATCATTACATTGCCGCAACCAGCCAATACACCAAGAGCACATTCAGCCCCGTGCCAGCAGCTTTGCAATATTGCCAATAGTGTAATAACACTGGGCTGACACCAGCACCAACTGTAATTCAATCCAGCACCACATACTAAACAAGCAACAAAGCCGAACAAAGCATCAGAACAGCCAAAAGCCAACTGAAACCTCCATAGCACCAATACTGCAGGATACATCATTAAAATGGAGCATCAAACTCAGCAAAACTGCAGCAATCATCACCGCACCAGCAAACACAATATACAGATAAGGTCTTTTCAACCAGTTGAATTTGGCAAGGCCAAATCAGCACACGGCAAACAGCGGACCAGTTGCACCAATTTGCCTCATCTGAATAGAGAGCCACACCGGGCAACCAGCACGGCAATGAGAATATCAGCATTGAGTAAAGACGGGCATCAGCTCAAACACCCGAACACCCACTAAGACAGCAACCACCTTGCCAAGATAGGCCAAACTATTAAGAATAATAGCAGTTGCCATACCACACAACAATTATTATCAGCCTGAATACAATTCAAGCAAAGCTCCCACAGCACAGAACCTAGGATCCAGGAGATGCCTTGGGTTTTTTGGATTTTTTCTTTTTCCGAGATTTTGATGGCTTCCAAGATTCACACTCCATAGCCATCGCCTCATTGACGCTTAAAAGTTTCTCTTTGGAGTAGTCAATGGCCCGCCCCACACAAATTTCAACAGAGGACTCACAGGGGCTTGTCAGGACAGCTCCCACATGCTTGATTGAATCCAAGCCATACTTTTTTGTCAGACGTGATACAGAACTAGGAGTTGGCTCACTATCTGAATCAGGTTCAGGGTCCGTCTCTTTGAGGTGCGTATCAGGAGGGCCAACCATACTACCGGTAGCTTCCAATAGGCACATTGAACGGCCAGGGCCCAGATGACTCGGTACCGCTGGAGACAGCTCAAGGCCGGAACCACCCGTAAGGAAGTTTACAGGAGCCTTGGAAGGAAAGCCATCAGGACCTTGGGGAAGATTGCCAAGAGCTTCTTCACGATCCTCATCCGAGATTGGTAGGGGGAGGAAGCTATGTATACCAGGCGGATGGGGACCTCTAAGCATAATGTCAGCGAAGGAGGGTGGGGGTAAAGAGGCATGTACACTCTGGTGATGGGAGCCCTGAACAGAGGCCGAGATCTTAGACCCTGAACAGAGCCCTGAACATGTGGCAGGAAATGATTTGGGTTTTTTTTTTTTTCGCTTCTCCTCCATTAAAATACTTTACAAATATCTAGCTAGTGGCCCACAATCTATTGCAGGTCATCCTTTTTTTCTAAAGAAATGGAAACCGGGTATGGTTCTGTCCAGGGAGGAGCACAAATCTTTTCCCACTTGGGTTACAATGACCGGGGTCCCTGTTGAACATTAGACCTCTCTTAGTTTGAGCTGGATCGCTAGCACTGTGGGGAAGCCAATACAATTAAACCCTATCACCGAAAGACTTGACCGAATGGGATTTGCTAGGGTCTGTGTCGAAGTGGGGGCTGATGCCCACTTGCTCGTGGCATTCCAGTTCCTTCTCTCTGGCTTCCGGCTTGGGCATCCTACTCCTCTCGATGACGTGGACATTTCGGTCGCTTTAGACTCTTGAGGCTGTGTACTGCCAGCTTGGTTCTTTGCCCGGGTTGGATGCGGCTGGGTTGGTGCCTGGCTGACGTGGCCAGTATGCCATTAGTACCGGTTTCCCACCTGCTGTATTTGCCCAGTTACCCATCTAGTGTGGCCAGCAAGGCCTTGGCTACTGGCAGGTGGATTTTTGCCTGTTTGGCATAAAGTGTTGATATGGCATGCTGTTCGGTTTTTTTTGCCCGGTTTGCTTTTCCTCCCCTCTCAAGCTCCCGGTCTGGATGCGGGTTTGGCTGATGTGGCCGATTTGACTTTGCTAGGCACTTCGGCTTCTAACTCGTTCCCGGTTTGAGATGTCCGGTCTACGCCTAGCACGTTTGATGCTGTAGGTTGTGCACGTAACCTCTGCCGCCGTTAGATGGCCATGCTAGTGTCTGGTTTTTTTGGAAGATTAAAATCTATGATGATCTGATGAGTCTTGGCCTCAGATCAGGACTTTCATGTATTTAGGGGTACTCCCCTTGGTCTTTAATCTAATTTCAAGTCGGAAAAATACTTGGAGTTAGCTCAAAATTTTGTATTTTTCTTTTATATTTAATGCATTTTACTTACCAAAAACAAAAAAATATGCCCACTTGCCCGACTCTGTGAAGATTCAGTCAAGTTGCCACGATGAGCAATCAAATAGTCAACTCGTTGAAATCAAATTTGATTATCAACGGAAGCCTCCGAGGTGTATTCCCCCTAGAAAGAATGGGGTGAGGGCTCCCTCATCCAAATCTTCGTAGGTTCCTAAGGCCGTGGGTAAACCCCATGTGAGCCCCCCCTCCCCTTCTAAAGTGTCGTCTCGCCAGAAAGCCCATGCTAATGCTGCCTCCCTCACAGGAGGTACCGATCATAAGGCTTATTCTTTTTTTTTTCTAGTAAGTAAATTGAAATTAAAATAAAACGAAAGTACAAAACGATGTTCTAACTCCAAGTGTTTTGCCGACTTAAAGGTAGAACAAACTAGGGCATTCCCCGAGTACCGCCATGAATTAAATCATGAAACTGAACAAAAAAACACAAAAAAAAAAACTAAATGATCATCTTTTTTTTTGGTAAGTAATTAAGTTTAAATTTAAAAAATAAAAGTACAAAATTTATGTTCTACCCCCAAGTGTTTTGCCGACTTGAAAAAAGAACATATACACCAGGGCATGTCCCGAACAAATTCTGTTGACCCCTTTATTTTGCTCAGGGAGAATGCAGTTTTCCTTCTGAAAACATGACTGTGCCTCTGTTGGATGCTTGCTCTTTGTGGACCGGTGATGCAGTGTGGAATGCCGTTGTTCTGGCACTGGCTGAAAATAAATTTTGTAATGCTGGAAGAACATTCATCTTTGTGCCGTCAAGGAGTTGTTTGGTGCACTGTCAGCTTTTCACTTTTTTTCTTGCTGCTGTGAAGAATGGTTTATGCCATGTCCATACTGTTGGTTGGTGCTAGAAAGCAGTTGTTGGAGCTGGGATGGTCAGCTACCGATATGGAGCCAGGCTGTTAGCTAATGGCGTGGGTTTGCTGGCAAACACAACAAATTCCGAGCTCCACTGCTGAAGGCTGTGGCTGCTGGAATTGAGCGGCTGGATGGATGCAGCTGCTGGAAGGGATGCAGGCTCCTTTTGCTGTGTATTGGCTCTTGGATGCAAATGCACATGGATGCAGGCATTCTTTGCATAGGTTTGATATGCTTTGGTTTTGCACAGGCTCTGGGCCGACTGATGTGGGAACCATGAGCTGCATATTTTGTTCCGAGTTGGAATGGTGGTATTTCAGCTGCGCTAGTTTGTTGAAGCTGTTTTATGATGTGTGTGTATTTAGGCCGGATTGCATGTGGCCGGTTTAGATGTTGCTCATATAGAGGTTGTTTCTTTTCTTCATTTACGTTCGCTCATATTCATGAGTCCGTTCATGGTGGTGCTCGGGGAATGCCCTAACTCGTTCTATCTCTAAAACAGCAAAATATTTGGAGTTAGAACATCGTCTTGTACTTTTGTTATTTTAATTTAATTTACTTACCCAAAAAAAAAAATATGCCCCGAACAAATCCGTATAAAAAAAACAAGAGTTCTCAAGAAAAGAAAAAACAGACAATAAAAAGGTGGCTATCCTTTCATCATCTAACACGGCGACAAGCCGTCACCTATCCAAACAATGAAACAAAACTAACAAATTGGCTCATGAGACCAGACATGAGCTACTAAAAAATTAGCCCCCTAATTCAATCGCCCACTCTTGAAATCAGCAGCCAAAAATTAAAACAACTTCATACTTCCATGAGCTGGAGGATTACCATAACCAAGACACAGCAGCCCAGCATCAGTTGCTTCAAAATATGGCCCACGGCAGCAGCAACATTCAGCTTGGCGTGCTCACCATCAGAGGCAGGATTTGGCCACCCATACCAATCGAAGCTTAGAATATTCAGCAAAACAAGGCAAAGAGAGAAGTGTCAGCTTGCACTTCCCCTAGAGCAATTTCCATTTGCCTTATTAGTAATAAGCTTCACAAGATCCCAGCTTCTAGATCAAGACTTCATGTCATCTCCATCAAACACAAGCCGATCCACATTCAGCAATGGCAAGGAGCTCCTGCATCACATTAATCAGTCTCAACTCAACTCCACGCAGCGTCTACATCAGAAATTCAGCCAGAGCAACCAAACACTGGAAAGCTACAGCATCTGCCAGCATCAGATGGCAGATTAATCTTCTCCTACAGCCTACTGCAGAACCAGGAGCCGAAACTACAGGACGAAATTAAACCAACAGCTATGCAACAGCCTAATCAATTGGTGGCACTTCAAACTGTTGCCCAATGTATATGTAGTCTTACATCGCACCACAGATTAGCAACAACTCAAACCAAGGAGGATTTACACTACTTCATTCCTGCATCTGCCCAAGCCTAGTAACCCATACTCCCAACCAACATCATCATTACAGAGTAGCACGGTGATACAGGACAGCAAAGCCAGCAGCAGATCAGGGGGAGAGCTTGGTTCTCATACTCTCTAGGGTTTCATCCTCTTCGGTGTTGCCGGCTCGAGCTTGGAGCCATCGGTGCCGGCCATGGCCGGCCCCCTGGATGGCCCTCCTGGCCCTCTCTAGGTTCCTGCCCCTCTCTCTCTCGCTGCTCCTCCCTCCGAGCATATTGTCTCATCCTCATCAACCGGTTGCTCTCTGCATTCGGTAGATCTCCTTGGAAATGGGTCGCATCTGGATTCCGTCAATTGTTCCTTGCAGTCGCCGACTGCCTCTTCTCTCTCCCCTTCTGCTGGTGGCTCTGACCTGAGTAGGAGCTTGCCCCGAACTGGTTCCTCGGCTGTTCCAGGGTCTAAGCCATCGTCTCTGGGCGCCCCCACCGATCTTACTGTTGGTCATGCTCCCTCAAACGTGATTCTTAAGGAGGTTCAGGTTAGCCCTGCCCCAGCTGAGGTCTCGACTGTTCATTCTGGTTTTTTTCAGACCAATGCCAGTTCTTGGCCTCGAGTTGTCCAGGGTAGGAGCATCAGCTCCTTAGCTCCCCTTAAATATTTCCCACCACAATCTTCCGATGGAGTCGAAACCCCCATTTCTCCTCCTGATGAGGTTATTCAGCAGTGCCATGCTTTTTGGGGTTCCACACTGGTTGGTTATTCTTCAAAAAATCACTACATTTCTTGGCGGTAAATTCCATTGCTAGGAAAATCTGGGCAAAATTTGGGCTCAGTCATGTAGCTACAAATGGTAATGGGTTCTTTAGTTTTGGTTCTGATGCTCAGATGTCTGCTTGGCTCACGGTCCCTGGGCTTTCAGAAGGAAATCCATTTTCCTTAAGCGATGGTCTCCGGGCATGGCCTTGGATCAGGAATCGCATATGACTTTCCCGGTTTGGATTAACCTGGTCACTGTACCAGTTGAATATTGGACCCCATTAGGCTTAAGCTGGATTGCTAGTAGGGTTGGCCGACATATCCATCTTGATCCACGCACAGCTAGGCTGGACCATATGCATTCTGCTCGGATATGCGTTGAGGTGGGTAGGGATGACCCTCTCCCTGGAAAAATTCGATTATCTTCTGGAGCTGAGATGTCACCAACGATTGTTGAGGTTGAGGTCATCTATCAATGGAAGCCGACTCGCAGTTTGTTTGATCGTAATTCCATCTAGAGCTGTTCTGACCGGGAGGTCATGGGTTTGAAGGTCGAGCAGATTGATTTTCCTAAGCCCCTGGAGCCTGATGGTGTTGGGATTGGAAGTGGGACTTCCCTTGTCTACTGCCCACAATGCTTTGGGTATGAAGTTGAGGCCGGTTTCTGAACTTCCTTCCTGTCATACTTTGGTTCTGATGAAATTTCTCTTGGTTCGGCTAAGGCTTGTCAAGAGGTGAGACTGTCGGCTGTTGGCATGTCTGTAGCTTGTCCTGTGAAGCATTCAGGTGTTGTTGAAGAACATGTTGAAGAACATCTTAGCCATCCTTTGCAGGACCATCCCCTTGTTGAGCAAACGGCTCCAGCTTCTGGAGCTTCTGGCAATGTGGAGGTGCTTTCATCCCATCGGGCTTTGACAGATATGGCTAAGGGGGTCTTGGCAGGCTCTTCTCAGGGTTCTCATACAGAACCTGTTGTTGGCTGCTGCCAAGTGCCGGCCAGGAAAGTGGAGCCGGTTTCTGCCCTTGTCCAGACTCCATTAGATTGTAGTAGTTTACTGCCAATTTTGGTCCCAAAAATTGTAGGCATCAGCTTTTGCATGATGCCCAGTCCAGCTCTCAAGCAAGCCTTGTTGTCCGTAATGGTTGTGAGAATAATCCGGAATTACTCTATTTGGATGGGGATCTTGTGTTAACTCCTGATTCCTTCTCAAGAATCTCTAATGAGTCCCCCCTAGTGGAGTTTGGCTTCATCGAGATGACTGTGGGCGATGAGGTTCTTCTAGCCGATGACAAACGGGTCCTTGATAGCCAGGGAGGAGGACACCACGTTAGAGAGAGTTTCTCTCTCTTCTCTCTAGGGTTGCGTTTTTCAATCCTCGCTTCTACTGTTTCCCAGCACTGGCGGCGCCGGAGTTGGCCATGGCCGGTCTCCTGGGTGCTCCTCCTGAATCCCTCCCGGTTTCCGCCTCCCCTTCTCTTCCCGTCCGGCCTTCAGATCTGGTAGCATCGTCCGCTGCGTCTGATTTCTCTCCGCAATCGAATGTCATCCCGCTGGCTTCTTCTCCCTTGAATGTTGAGGGCGTTTTCAGTCCATCCTGTCCCGAGGATAAGCCGGTTGCGAATCCCTCCTCTTGGTCTACAATAGTACAGAATGAAGGTAAAATCTCGTCTCCTGTTCTGAAGTTCTTCCCTCCTCTGAGAGTGAATGGCGATGTTGCTTGCATCTCTCCTCCCCCTGAGGTTGTCGACGAAGGTAGGCGCATTTGGGGGTCCTCCTTAGTTGGTTATTTCTTCAATGTTCCTCCTCATTTTCGGGCGATTTGCTCCATTGCCCATCTTCTCTGGTCTCTCTTTGGTCTGGAGCATATTACTTCCAACGAAGATGGCTTTTTCTTTTTTCAATTCTCTTCTTTGGAAAAGATGGAGCAGTGCTTGATGGCAGGTCCATGGATGCTTGCAGGAAAAGCACTATGTCAAAGGCGATATATCCCTGGTATGAAGCTGTGCAAGGAAATGCACACTTCGTTCCCAATTTAGGTTAAACTGTTCATTGTGCCGGTTGAATTCTGGTCTCCATTGGGGCTGGGATGGGTTGCCAATGCTATTGGGAAGTCGGTCCTCCTCTGTCCCAGTACTGTAAAAATGGAGAAGCTCGATGTAGCCCGGATTTGTGTTGAGATTGATGCGGATGCTGCCTTGCCCTCTAGGATTATCTTGCAATCGTTTAACTCCAATTCTGTGGTGGATGTTGAATACTCTTGGAAGCCGACTAAGTGTGGACTGTGTCTTCTGTTTGGTCATGAGGAGGCCAATTGTAAGGCCAAGAAGATCCGTTCTGCTGCTGGTAAGCCTCCTAGGAAGCGAGCTGTGCCTAAATTCCGTCCTTTGCCTTCGTCCTGTCCGGCTGTCGTACCTAATGAGGTTGAGTGCCCTGGCATCTCCTTGGCTGAGCAGGCTTTTGCAGAAGATCTGGAGGAGGCCCCTGCCTCTGTTTCTCCTCCTGCTGCTGCTGTTTCTTCGAATTGGGATGCTGCTGTGAGTGTTTCTCATGTTGGCAAGCATCCTAAAGATGTATCTAGTGAGCCTTGTTTGGGTCACTTGATCCAGATTCTGATCCAGGAGTTTCAGCTTCTGTGGGTGAGGGTCATCCTAAGGGTATTCTGTTGGGGGCATTAGTGCGTGGCTCTAATGGATGTGCTGATATCCCGATTGATGAAGCCGGTCAAACCTCCAATTTTGATCTTCATGATGATTTGGATTCGGATGCATTGATTCCCCTTCAGAGCAGATTAGGAATTATCATCTTGCAACTGAACTAAATCGGCCCAAGATGACTTAGAAAGATGGAGCAGTGCTTGCTGGCTGGTCCATGGATGCTTACAGGGAAAGCCATCTGTCTAAAACAATTTCTCCCTGGAATGAAGCTGTGCAAGGAAATGCACAAATCATTCCCAATTTGGATTAATCTCTTCAATGTGCCGGTTGAATTTTGGTCTCCGATGGGGCTGGGCTGGGTTGCCAGTGCTATTGGAAAGCCAGTCCATCTTTATCCCAGAACTGCAAAAATGGAGAAGCTTGATGTTGCCCGGATTTGTGTTGAGATTGATGCGGATGCTGCCTTGCCACAAGAATTGTCCTGCAATTGTCAGACTCCAATCCTGTGGTGAATGTTGAATACTCTTGGAAGCCGATTAGGTGTAGGCTGTGTCTCCTGTTTGGACATGAGGAGTCAAATTGCAAAGCCAAAAGGATTCATCCTTCTGCCGGTAAGTCTCCCAGGAAGCGAGCTATGCCTAAAATTTGTCCTCAGCCATCTGCCTTTTCGGTTGGTCTGCAGAAAGAAGTTGATTGCCCTGACAACTCCTTTGCTCCCCTTCTTTCTGACTGTCACCCTGACTTTGTCAAGGATCATATGGTTAAGGACTTGGTGGTCCGGTGCCCACAATTTGCTGAGCAGATTGTTGCAAAAGATCTAGAACAGGCCCCTGCCTCACGTCCTCCTCCTCCTGCTGCTGTTTCTTTGGGTTTGGATGATGCTGGGTTTGAGAAGGATCCTAGAATGATAGTGTGTTCTCAGGTTGGCATGCATCCAAATGAAGCATCTGGTGAGCCTTTGATAGGTAGGACTGATCCAGGCTCTGAACCTGGTGTTGCTTTGATAGACAGTAAGGGTTCTTTATCTCCTGGTGATCAGGATGATGACCCTCTACATGTTGATCATCATCGTGCAGTCTTCCACCATGAAAGGCAATAGGCTTCGTTTGCTGAGGTATTGAGGCGTGGTCTTGTTGCTACTGGTGAGGGACTTCCGGGTGCTGGTGCTGCCCCAATATCCATAAGGCCGATAACTAATGCGGACCGAGTGGACGCTCTTGGAATCACAAATTGTTCTAAAGAGGTTGTAGGTTTACCTGACTTTACTTCTTCAGTTCAAACTGTTCTTTCACTTTCTCAAGGTGGGGATTTGGGCCCGTGCTCCAATCTGCAGTAACCTGATGATTCTGCAGCTATAGCTATTCCTTTTGCCAGTGTACGTGTAGATTCTGCTGAGGGCTTCATGCTGAAATCTATACTTAAAAAATCGAGAAGGACTAAGTAGGAGTGGTCCCCTCGTTCTGCTAATCAGGTCTAGTGCAGTTTGTTGTGTGTTGTGTCGGTAGCCAGTGTTGTCAGATTAGCTTTGTGTTGACTCAGTTGGAGATGTTACTTAGGTGGCTTTGATCTATGATGATCAGATAATTTCTTTGCTGTTTATTTTTTAGCTTTTCATGACTAGTGTCATGGTCTCAAGGGATTCCCTTATTGCTATGTCCTTACTCTAAGTTGGAAAAATACTTGAAGTAGAATATAGATATTGTACTTTATTTTCTTTTTAACGCAATTTAATTACTTACCAAAAAAAAAGTATTCAGGAGGCTGAGACCAAAGGCCCTTATTACGATGGGGCTCCTCCTTCAGCTTTTTCTAGATCCCCTGTCCATCTCTAGAATGCTAGCTAGCCATGTTGATAAGAAGGGCCTATATACAGGTTTGTCTGGGAGGACGTGCTGATTTCGCTTTGTTGATGACTTCGTCTTCGGCTTGGGAGGAGTATAGATGTTCTGGGCATCTGGTTCATGTATGCTCTCTTATTTTCATGATTCATGTATGGTGTGCTCAGGGTATGCCGTAGCGGCTTTATTCTATCTCTGAGTCAATAAAACACTTGGAAGTACAATAGAGTTTTATACATTTTTTTTTAAATTTACGCAATTGTTAATTAATTACCAAAAAAAGGAATTTTTACCCCCCGCAGAAGATAGGAGATATTGCTTCTATTTACCCTCCTTCTAATGTTATTAAATCAGGAGAGGTGTGTTGGAAAGCCACCTTAATTGGTTATTTCTATGGAAAAACACTGCCTTTTCGGGCAGTATCATAGTTAGGAAAATTTGGGCTCAATTCGGCTTATGTCATGTTGCCGAGTATGATTATGGCTTTTTCTTGTTCCGATTTTCATCTGAAGCTATGATGGAAAAGTGCTTAGATAGAGGCCCTTGGACCTTCTCGGGGTGCTTATTGTTCCCCAGAAGATGAAAATTAGGTATTCCGTTGTCTAGAGAGCATCATAAAGCTATCCCATTGTGGATTACTCTGCAGAACGTACCAGTGGAATATTGGACTCCGTTAGGGCTAAGTTGGATTGCCAGTGTCCTAGGAAAACCAATCCAAGTGGATTCCAACACTGCCAAAATGGAGCGAATGAAATATACCCATGTCTGTGTTGAGGTGGGAATCGATTCTGCATTTCCCTCTAAAGTTAGGCTGTGTTATGGGTTGAACAATAATTCGATGATTCAGGCCGCAATTGAAGTGGAAGTAGGCTACCAATGGAAACCGAAGAAAGGTGGCCGACATATTAAGAAAAATGTATTGCCTCTCTCCTCACCTGCAATTCAAGCATCGAGAGCCTTTGTGAACCTTCAGTTGGTGGATCGTCATAATTCAGAACCAAAACTGGGAGCTCATTTTCAATTTTGCCTAATGATTCCTCGTCCTATCCTTTGAAGAATGCTCGGGAGCAGTGTCTTATGCAGCCGACTAGCATGGAAAAGGCAGGAATTATAGCAAATCCTAATGCTGCTGATCCGGATGTTTGTTCCCTTCCAGATTCCCGTTGTGAACTGGCCTCTCGAATGGCTCCAATCCCTACAAAAGATGCAGGCAAAAAAAAAACAAAAACAAAAAAAAAAAACCAAAACTCCAACAATCCGGAAATAATCAGAGGGGTGTGTTATTTTATGGCTCTGACCATGGATTTGCAGAAAATCCGATTGCTGAAGTTGGGGTAAATCCACGTGTTGATTATGCTGATGAATTGTATCACGATACATTGTCCCCCCACCAGCATGAAGGCAACATGGAGATTAACCAGGGTAGAGTAGGCATGCCTCCAGTTTCATATGCTGATATGCTAAAGCGAGGCATTGGATGCTCTCATGCTGAGACAAAACAGACCTCTCAAAATGTTTCACCTGGACCCTTAAATGATCTTGCTGTGTTGGAGGCTTCCTGCGACAATCAAAAGACACATCATAGTGAGCAGGATCAGCTTGTTTTACCTGAATCGGTTGAGGCCATTGATACTGGTGCATATGTCCACGTTGACTCTTCTAATCCTCCAGGAGATGTCCAAGAAGAGGGAGCTCTTAACATTAACTCCATTTCTGATGGCATATCTATGGATACGCAAGAAAGTAAGTTGAAGAATCTCTCTCCTCTAGCTCGTGAAGTTGCTGCAAAGATTAAAACCCTCCTGCGTGCTGATGACTAATCCGAGCATCAGGATGAGGCTCTTCCAGGCCAGGCATCCCCACGGGTAGACATTCTTAGTCCAAGGATGCCGACCGCCTTTTCAATCTCAAAATTGGAATACTGTTCAATCTCCTCATCTTGATAATATGCCGACCGCCTAACTCGAGAATGACATCCTAATCGATAAGCAATGAGCCGACTTCATCAGCTTATCCATCATCATCCAAATTGCCACCAAATTTCTCGCTGTTCGAGGCTGACTCAAAAGAAAATCTTGAACGCTTCTTTTTCTTGGTTTCCTACTTTAGGCACGAGATACATAATCAACTCACTACTCCGCTAGATAAAGAATCTTTGGTATTTCTTACAAACTTAGACCACTCCAACTCCACTATAGTTGCTAATAACCTCAATTGCTCGAGTTTTCATCCAATCAGCCGAGGCTCTACTCGATCGTGTCCAGCTTCATAACGGCTCAACCAAAAAGGACTTTATCTTTGATCTTCATAAGAGTTTCTTCCGCAAATAGGAGCTTGAATCAGAATCCAATCCTGGCAGGGGTTGTTCATCGCTTACTCCACAACTTCTCCGCTCAAAACGAAGACAGAAGGCATTTCAGCATAAACTCCTAATGCAACTTTAATTCCTAAACAGCATACGCATAGGCTGAGAATGGATCCACCTACCTACCTCTTTGTTCACAAAAATCTCCTTCTACTCCGTGAGATTTTGAACCGACCCAACGAAGGTCGTCACTTCTCCAAAATTGTAAAACTCAACAAAACCTCCACATAATCACAGAAACTAGACAGAATCCTCCTCCAACCGCCCAAACATTCAATCCATTATCTACCCATATAAAGCCTTAAAAGGGCGATCCAATTGCTTGACTGATCGCCATTATTGCAAACAAACTCGACGAGCCAACTTATCCCTCAAACACATCCAAACTGACAAGAAATAGGCCGACCTTGACAACCAATCTACAATTACCTTAACCGCATCTATATTTCTCACAGTCCTCGACAACACCAAAACAAAATTCATGCAGACATCTCATGCTCCGCTTTCTCTTATGGGCATTCAACACACTTTGCCACATAAGCCGCAATCACCTTACTCAATTTCTGTCACCCGAAAATTGTTCCTCATATCCTGATACACCCATGGATCTCAATAAATAATCTTCTTCTCTAGCTCTTCCATATTCGAAATACAAATCCTTTCCGAAAAGCAAAGCATCTCATCTGCTCTAACATTCGGATCCGCCCACGACTCACTACCCAAAGCTTAGGCAACTCCCAATTTTTCCTCGAAAGCATCACAACCTACCACAAATTCACTTAATCCATTAAGGATCGACCAAATCGACATTGTCGACAATCTACCCTTCATTTCTTGAAAGCTCTCCTTACAATTATCATTCCAACAAACAACGATCACTTCTAAGCTAAACACTCCACGAACACTACAATTCTCAAGGAATTCTTAACAAATCATTTATCACATCCAAATAGACCTCAGAAATTGTGCACCTTCATGATAAACGACGACCTTTCCCAACCAACCACCACTTCAATCTTTTACAGATCCAGAAACATGCCTAAATATAACACTTTCTCCAACCAATCTCGCATCTCCTCAAATGGGCGAACAGTTGACTACCCTTCACAACTACAGCACAGTCATCAGACGGATATCATGCCCCTCATAAATTCATTCGAAATAGTCAAAATATGATTAATGACACCATAATAAAATTGACCCAAATACGGCCGAAAAATCTGATTCATAAGATTCACAAAAGATGCCAACAAAATTGTATACCCAAAAGGCATCACTGAAGCTCATAACGGTCGTACCTTTATCCTTAAAGCTGTTTCGGGCATATCCTACCGATCATCCTTAAAAAAAATAATCTGAAAGCAAATTGGTTTTAGAAAAGATCAAGCCTTTGCCATTGATCAAACAAATCTTCTATCAATTCCCATTATTCACTCATCAAACGATTCATCTCCCAAACGAATTAAATTTTCAATAATCCATATATAACCTTATCGATTCATTTTGCTCATCCCAAAGGCACTAAAGCGCCTCATAGTAAAACACTCCCTCGATGCCTCATCGATTCTATACGGGAACCTTAAAATTGGTGTCAATCCTGGCATAACCTCAACAACAACCTCAATTACTGATTAGAAGACAATCCAGACTAATCCTCTCCTCTAAGAAATAGTCTCGAATTACCACACAACCAGAAAATTCTTAATGACCACAGAATGACTCTCGGATGTGGTCACATATGCCAAATAAACTCAACACATATCTTCATTAAATAATGTGCAGGTAAAATGATATCAATTTCATCGCCTCTCGATCAACTCTTCCTTATACTCAAAATTTACAACCTATATTACAAATTAGAATATTCTTACTGAACAATCCATACTAGTATGCGACTCGCCAACCAAATCACCTTCACCCCTAATATCACATCAAAATCCGACTCATCAAATAAAATTTAATAAATTAATCATTCATATCTACAAACCCAAATCGGATACCAAAATATATAATCTTAGCAGGCAAAGATTTACCCATCAAGGATAGACATCCTTAAAACTCATTTCAGAAATTGAAAAAACATAAAACATTTACACACAATTTACAATAAATCAACGGGAAAAAAAAAAACCAATTATCCCAATTCCTTTACGCCTCAAAATTTATGCCCTTGATATATATATCATAATTCGACTGATCCCCTAAAAACATCCCCAGAGCTCAACCTCAATCTTCTACCACAGAATAAAGCGCTACTTGGCCTACCACTGGCTAACTACAGCTTCCAGCCTAAAGGCGGTAAGATTAACACTACCCGCATCCAGGCAGCCAAAACCTTGAATACTCTTGCTATGTTGGAAGCCAACTTTTTGCTTTCACAGGTTCGAACTCTCTCTAAAATCTTGGAACATGCTAACTTTTGAATTTATCAAACGATGTCCTGCCTTAGCCTTACTCGGCCATCCTTCTCATAGCTTCTTGAGCCTCTAAATATCTATCTTCCCACTGAACCATTTGGTCCATAGCGTCACTCATATGAGCCATCATAGCCAAATAACTAACTCGAACCTCAACCTCTACAACCAGAATCTCTATCATTCGTCACAAACTGAATTTATCATTCTAAATATTCGATCAATAATTTACCCAAAATGACCAAGAACGCCTCTCCTTATGACCTAGTCTATCATATCATCGCTGTCACGTCCCCGAGACATAAGCGCAGGTCAATAATATTAATATAAAATTCAATAAATGCATCAATAATGACAAAACCCAACCTGGGTGGGACAAAACCATAAATGCACAAACCCAATACATCAAAACCCATATAGGACTTCATTGGATATAAATTCGGACATCATAATATAAGACTTGTTGACCAAGCATCACAAGGGAGGTATCCTAACATAGTGGCAACTCATCATATAATATAACAACGCCAATATGTCCCTTATATGGATTAAGGTCCACATCTGACCATAAAAAACAATCAGAATACACCCCCAAAATCTGAAACATAACCAACATAAATATCTCTACCCACCAATGGAAATACTTTTTTTTTATAAGTAAGTGTTTTGGATTAAAGGGAGAAAAAAATTACAAAATCTATATTTTATCTCCAAGTATTTTGACTTAGATTTAAAACATAAAATGCTAAGGTATACCCCGAGCAGACAGGAAGGTTGCTTTGCATGGAGCGTGGATGCAGCTTGTTGCGGGGATGACTTGAATTTTTGAAGCTTCCGGGCTGTACAGGAAGGCAGTTGATTTTTTCCATTCTCACCCCTGTGCTATTAGCATGGATTTGAAAACTGCTGTTTTTGCTGCTGGAGGCAGTTGATTCTCTCGGCTGTCTGTTTTGTCTTCGATGGCTGCTGGAAACTGCAGGTGCACCGGGCTGCAGTTAGGTTGAAAACAGTTTTTTTTTTTTTA
>JAODPA010122817.1:0-17856 GCA_025585075.1 Nepenthes mirabilis | reverse complement strand
AAAAATAAAATAGATATATAAAAACCTATATTCCATCTCCAAGTATTTTGCCGACTAGGAATTAGAATATAGACGTCATGGTATACTCTGAATAGTGTGAAACCGAAAACAAAATCATAATTGCAAACAGACAAATGACACAAAAGTGTGTAAAAAACAGCAAAATAGAAACATCATCGAAGTGGAAAAATGACAAGCTAACTTGCTCCTAACGGCCCACCTAGTATTAACACCAGCCAAAATATAAAAATCAGATTACATCTAATCCCAGCCTCACGCATTGTGTAGCATCTCAAGCAGCCAGCAAGAGGACACGATTGAGGGTAAAAATTGTTGGCCAGTAGGAGGTCGTCCGAAGAGAATGATAAACAGTGAAGGAAAAGAGGAAGAAGAAGCACACGCCGTTTTACGTGAAAACCTTTATGAATCGAGGAAAAACCACGGGAGTAGAGTTGACAACAAATCCACTATGTAAAATAGGTTACAAACCTCCAAAATGGTGTATCCGCTACAAACCCGAGAATAACAAAGAAAAACCTCACCGGAATAAACGGAAAACACTCCACTCTTTTACTCTCTGTTTCTCTTTTTTCTCCTTCTCACTGGTGGTGCACTCCTCTCTTATTCTTTCACCCATAGATTTTCCCTCCTTGCACTTTACCGTGCTTGGATGCTTTCTTTTACTCTCACTCTATCTCCACTGTATGCCCAGCATGCGTATATATGGTAGTCTGCCCGGAGACCTTCAACCAATAGGCAGGTTGAGTGTGGTCAAATGCCTGCCACCTGCTCTGCAACTTGCCAACAACTTTATCCACCAACTCTGCAACCTACCGCCTGCACAGACGCCGCATGCGCAGTAGGTCTGCCACCTGCTCTGCTGTCCAGTAACTTGTTGCCAGCTATCCACGACGTCCTCAGTCGTTGCTGCAGTCAAATTCATTGGCCGTCTGTGCCCATTGGCTATCACAAGAGTCTTCCGGTGTTCCTTGGTTGATTCCATACCAGTAATACCAACTGGTAAATTCTTCATTCCCATCTGGTCAACATATTGACCAGCAACCCAAAGGTGCTCTAGTATTTTCTACTCCAAAAATACTATCAGGAAATCCTCTCTCAATTTCCTTTTCGGCCTTAGCCAGTCAACCTTCCGTTGACCAAATCCGCAGCCATCCAGTCAACCTTCCGTTGACCGTCTCCTGCTGCCATCCGGTCAACCACCCCGTTGATCGTCTCCTTACTACCCGTCCGCCATCTAGCAGCACTCCTGTAGCCCTCAGGCGGTCAACCTCCCTTTGACCGGATTCAACTGGTTGTCCGCCGGTCAAACTCCATTGATCGTTTTTGCCTTCTAGCCGGTCATGCACCCCGATGATAAACTAGTTTGTTGAAATCACCGACAAGGGAGTGACCATATTCCAACAAACTTTCCCTCATGACCTTGTGGGGGATACCTTCGCCTTTACCTAGCGACCGTCATCGCTTGCCTTCCGGCAACTTCCCCTCAATTGGGATCCCGGCGTCAACCTCCGCAAGCCTGAATGACACCTTCCTCCGACCCATTGAGCTTGGAGCGATCCCACTCTCTTTCAGCTCTTTCACCGCGGACTTGTCATTCTCCCTTGCACTCCATCTCCCTTTCAGCTCTTTCACCGCGGACTTGTCATTCTCCCTTGCACTCCACCTTAGCCGTCCTCTCCTGCCACATTGACCAATGCCCCGTTTGGTCACCTTGGCATTTCCTTTGACAGTGCAGGCCTTCATCAGATACCGGCCTGATGTCCTGCTTTTCCTTGCCATCACTGAGGCGCCTTTGGTGAATTTTCACTGGCCGTCGCCAAACGCCATCCTAAAGCCTTTCTCATCAAGCTTCCCGGTTGAAATCACATTCAACCTCAGGTCCGGGGCATATCGCACGCCCTCCAACACAAGCGTATTTCCGTTGCTTGTCTTCAAGCAAACATCCACAATGCTAACAACCCTAGATGAGCCACCGTTACCCATCTTCAACACCCCTCAGCCAATAGGCGTGTAACTCATAAAGTGGGACTTCTTCGGTGTCACATGGTGTGAGGCCCCACTGTCCATCACCCAACTCGTCCCTTGGTATGGGCGGCTCCGTGCTTCGCCTGCGTCGACCACTAGGAGATCTCCACAGAAAGCAAGGGTCTCCGGATCATCAGCCTGATCCTTTTTCTCCTAGCAATTGCTTCTGCCCTCCTCGTCTTGCCTCATCCGCGGACAGTCCTTCTTTATATGGCCTTTCTTGTCACATAAGAAGCAACTCATTCCTTCAAGCTTGCGCCGGCTGTTGCTCCTCTCCGTCGTGCCACCTAGTCCTCGGTTAGATCTCCCACGTCCCCGACTGCTGGTCGCCACCAGAACACTTTTCCGAGAGCTTGAGACTTCACCGCTTTCCCTCCGCCTTGACTCGTTTATAAGTAGGGAAGTTATGACCTCGTCCAGCTTCAGCGTATCCTTCCCGAACAGCAACGTCATGACAATATGATCGTACGAGGCCGACAAGGATGCCAGCAATACCAACGCAGCCAGCAATACCAATACTTTGTCCTCCTCCTTGATCTTCTCATCAAGGACTGACATCTGCGTTACCAGCCGGTTGAACTCGTCCAAGTGCTTCTCGAAGCACTCACCTTCCGACAACCGCAGGCCATAGAACTGCGTCTTCATATACAGCCTGGTTGTCAAAGACTTGGACTTGTACCGGCTCTCAAACTTCTCCCAGACCTCGGCCGGGTCTGATAGTACGAGGACCTCCTGGAGTGTGTTGTCCGCCAAACACAACTTAATGGTGGAGTTGGCAAGATCCCTCTTTTCCTGCCACTGGTCCTCGGATAGTTTCTCCGGCTTCTTCTCCTTTTTTCGAAGAGCTATTGCCGTTCCTTCCCGGGTCAAAATATTCCTCATCCTTTCCTGCCAAAGGATGAAATTATTTTGCCCATTGAACTGCTCCACATTGAACGCCCCATTCTTCGCTGACGATGCCATCCAACCGACGGTTCACGAACCAGTTTCTGATACCACTTGTTGGCCCGTAGGAGGTCGTCCGAACAGAATGATAAATAGTGAAGGGAAAGAGGAAGAAGAAGCACATGCCGTTTTACGTGAAAACCCTTATGAACCGAGGAAAAACTACGGGAGTAGAGTTGACAGCAAATCCACTATGTGAAATAGGTTACAAACCTCTAAGATAGAGTATCCGCTATACACCCGAGAATAATAAAGAAAAACCTCACCGGAATAAACGGGAAACACTCCACTCTTTTACTCTCTGTTTCTCTTTCTTCTCTTTCTCACTGGTGGTGCACTCCTCTCTTATTCCTTCACCGTTGGATTTTTCCTCTTTGCACTTTACCGTGCTTGGATGCTTTCTTTTACTCTCACTCTATTTCCACTGCATGCCCAGTATGCGTATATGTGGTGGTCTGCCCGGAAACCTTCAACCAATAGGCAGGTTGAGTGTGATCAAATGCCTGCCACCTGCTCTGCAACCTGCCAATAACTTTATCCACCAACTCTGTAACCTGCCGCCTGCACAGACGTCGCATGCGCAGTAGGTCTGCCACCTGCTCTGCTGTCCAGCAACTTGTTGCCAGCTGTCCACGACGTCCTCAGTCGTTGTTGCAGTCAAGTTCCTTGGCCGTCTATGCCCATTGGCTACACAAGAGTCTTCCGGTGTTTCTTGATTGATTCCATACTAGAAATACCAACTAGTAAATTCTTCATTCCCATCTGGTCAACATGTTGACCGGCAACCCAAAGGCGCTCCAGTATTTTCTACTCCGAAAATACTATCAGAAAATCCTCTCCAGATTTCCTTTCCAGCCTTAGCCGGTCAACCTTCCGTTGACCAGATCCGCAGCCATCCAGTCAACCCTCTGTTGACCGTCTCCTGCTGCCATCCGGTCAACCCTCCGTTGACAGTCCTCCACAGCCATTCGGTCAACCTCCCCGTTGACCGTCTCCTTACTACCCGTCCGCCATCCAACAACACTCCTGTAACCCTCAGACAGTCAACCTCCCGTTGACCGGATTCAACTGGTTGTCTGCCGGTCAAACTCCATTTATCTTTTTTGCCTTCCAGCTGGTCAACATACGTTGACCGACTAATATACCCCGATGACAAACTAGTTTGTTGAAATCACCCACAAGGGAGTGACCATATTCCAACAAAAATCAACCACCAGCCAAATCCTCCTAGCAGCCAACTGGCAGCAACTCTCCCCCACATTCATGCAACATGTCATGAAGCAAACGAGAGGGCCACATCCACCTGCTTCCCCTCAAATTCCTCAACCACAGATCTCACAATCACATCCACTTCATGCCCACCTCAGCAGGGGGACACGGCTTGAATCCGCAATCTTATAGCAACTCAGTAGCTTCATCAACAACACTCCAACATCATCTATATTGTTTGGCCAATAGCAACCCTGAATGGTATATGATACTGCATCTGAATCGACTGCCACATCACAATCATAACCATGGGAAGTGCACTTGTCATTAAGAAAATCCAGCTGCATCTGAAAGTTGCTAATGGCAACCAAATGCATCCAAATTATAGATCCCATTTCGCAAAACATCTAGTGCCATCAGCTGATTCAAGAGAGCATCAGAAGTAAAAGGGGGCGACATCTCCATTACATAGTAGAAAATGGCAGTAGCATCAGTACAGAGCAGCAGCAGCAGTTCTGCACCCAAAGAAAAATCAGCAGCTTCATTTTACTCAGCAGCCAGTAAGCATCATCGGTCGAATGCGAGGAAATTAGCCCATCCTCTACCAGCAGGTAGGTCCTAGGGACAGCCAGCTGAAATTCACCATGCAAACCAATCCACACCCCACCACAATGAACTCAAATTCATCAACATCACCATGGAGCACAGCGCCAGCCAAAATGCAGACACATCAAGTCCTACTCTCCGAATATGAAATCTTCACACATCCACCAGCCAGCCACCACCAATCCCCCGAGCTGGTAAAATCTACAAATCGCCACCCGCCAAAACAGCCCCGCCAACCAATGTGAGGCTAGGCTAAAGCAATACCAAGGAACCAAGTCTCTGCAGCACCATATTTTTTTTCCAGAAAAGTAGTGCTCTAAAGCACAACCCAGGCAAAAGCTAAACCACCTTTGGGGGGGACTCAAAATAAAGAGATGGGGGGAGGGGGGGAGGTATTGGGATCACTCCCATGTGGAAGTCCTTAAAACTTGGACAGAGCACAAATGTGCTAGGAGCAAGGAATTCCGGTCAACAGAGTTGACCGGAGTCTTCTAGACGGTCAACTCTTCCGGTCAATATTTTGATCGTCATAAGTTGTGAGTCGTCTGAAAAAGTGGGACGGGCTACTTCAATAGGTCAACAGTGTAGTTGACCGGCTAAGATGAAACGACGGACAATAGTGTTGACATGCCGTATTTGGTAGATTTGAATAACTGTCGTATCCTAAAAAATGTACAGTTGACCTACCCTTTTGGGCGTTTAGTAGAGGTCATTCTCAGGACTCCAAAGGCTGATCAGTCTGTAAAAACAGGCATGTGCCGCCCACTGCAGGATAAGACGTTCGCATGCAAGTAGACCTAGGAAGTTGAGCACCAACCACCAAACTGGGCTATGGTGAGGGGCGTGTATATATATATGTACACTTTGCACATAGCGTAATGCGTATAAGGCAAGAACAAGAAGAAGGAGAAGACGCCGGTCAAATAGAGAGAAAGTGTAATAGAGGAGTGAAAGTAAAAAGAAAGAGAACTGTGAGTGAAAACAAAGTGAGAGGGCTTTTGTTTACTTTTGTTCTGTTCTTATTTTCGCCTTCTGTAAATTTCTCATACTTAGTGAATTTTATGGACTTAGTGTCCCGTGATTTTTTTCTTAATTTAGAAGAGTTTCTCACGTAAAATTAGGTATTCATTTCTCTTCTCTTATCTCTACTTCACAGTGCTCGTTGTGCTTTATCAGTTGGCCGTCCATTCCAGTCAACAGAAGAAAACTGTTCTTGTATTCAGATCAGTAGGCCACCCGTTGTCCGCCAACTAGTATCAGAGAGAGGTTGACAATTCCGTCTGAATGGCATCATCATCATCAAAGAACTTGCCATTCAGTATAGATCAGTTCAATAGGCAGGGCAACTTCATCATCTAGCAGGAGAGGGTGAAGAACATCTAGAGAAGGAAGAATCAAAGCATTGAGAAAGAAGGAAGATAAGCCGGAAAGCCTATCAAAGGAGGACTGGTAAGACAAACGAGATCTTGCCAATTGCACTACCAATCTATGCCTGGCGGACAACACGCTCCATGAGGTCCTTGGCTTGACCGATCCGGCGGAGGTGTAGGAGAAGTTTGAAAGCCGATATAAGTCCAAATCCTTGACAACCAGGCTTTATATTAAGAAATAGTTCTATAGCATGCGGTTGTCAGAAGGTGGCAACTTTGAGAATCATTTGGACGACTTCAATCGGATTGTAACATAGATGTCTGCCCTTGATGAGGTAATCAAGGAAGACGATAAGGCATTGGTGCTACTGGCCTATCTGCCGGCTTCTTATGACCATATTGTCACCATGTTGCTGTTTGGGAAAGATACTATCAAACTGGATGAGATCATCGCCTCCTTTCTCATGAATAAGTCAAGGCGGTCGCAAGGGACTTCGACGTCTTCTCATAATGAAATACTTGTGACCGAGTCCATAGGACGAAGTAAAGGTCGAAGCCAGAAGCCTGGAAAGAAGGGACGGAGCAAATCTCGGTCAAAGTATCAAAACATTAAATGCCATCATTGTGGTAAAAAGGGCCACATCAAGAAGCAGTGTTTCAAGTGGTAGCGCGAGAACGCCGAGAAGGAGAAAGGAGAAAGGAGAAAGAAGAAAATGGACGTTGTGAGAACAAGTCATCCATCTCAGTGGTCACAGAAAGTGATCTTCTGGTGACATGTGAAGAAAACGTAGCAAACCTAACGGACGAGGAGTCGGCTGGGAAATTGATTCTGGTGCCACCTTGCACACCACGTCTAAAAGAGGGTTGTTCACATCCTACACTCCAAGGAACTTTGGAGTAATAAGGATGGGTAATGAAGGAATATCCCAAATTCTTGGCAAAGGTGACGTTTTGCTGACACTAATAACGGGACGAAGCTGATGTTAAATGACGTTCGACACGTTGCTGATATTAGGCTCAATATCATCTCAACTGGTCGGCTGGATGATGAAGGTTATTGTAGCACCTTCTGTAAAGGTAAGTGAAAACTTACCAGAGGTTCTCTGGTAGCGGCAAGAGGAAAAAGGTGCTCCGACCTGTACATCATGAAGGCGTTCGCAGCGGCCGGAGATGTAAATGCTGCTACTAGCAAGGAAACCGAGAACTTGTGGCATAGAAGGTTGGGCCACATGAGTGAACGCGGACTAAATTATCTAACCAAGAAGGGCCTTATTGCTGAAGTGAAGGAGGACGGACTAAAGACGTGTCCCCACTGCATGACCGGTAAACAGAGAAGAGTCTCATTTCATGGAAACTTATCCGCCCCAGAGGCAGAACTGCTTGAACTCTTCCACACAGATGTGTGGACCATTCAAAGAAAAGTCATTTGGTGGGGCTCAATATTTTATCTCTTTCATTGATGACTGTTCCAGAAAACTATAGGTTTATCCATTGAAGTCCAAGGACCAAGTCCTTGGTGTATATGAGGAATTTCATGCCCTTGTTGAGCGACAGACGGGGAAGAAAATGAAGGCCGTCCTAAGCGACAACGGCAGTAAATACATAGGGTCCTTTGATGCCTACTACCAGTCACATGATATTAGGCATCAGAAGACGCCTCTAAAAACACCATAGTTGAACAGAGTGGCTGAACGGATGAACGGCACACTTCTAGAAAGAGTACGGTGTATGCTTTCAGAAGCTGAGCTCCCCGGACATTTTCGGGCCGAAACACTTAAGACGGCGGCCTACATTATAAATAGGTTGCACAATAAACCCTTGAAGGGTGAAATACCGGAGAAGATATGGTCGAATAAGGAGCCATCTTATGATCATCTGCGGGTGTTTGGATGTAGAGCCTTTGTCTATATCCCAAGAAATGAAAGGACAAATTTGAAGTCAAAAATGATACAGTGCGTCTTTCTGGGCTACAAGGAAGATGAGCTGGGGCACAGATTTTATGACCCAACTGGAAAAAAATTCGTCGAGTCAAGAGACGTAACCTTTGTTGAAAATGAAACAATCAAGGATATTGGCAGAAAAGTCAAATGTGATGGCAACCGGTCGGACAAAGTGTCGAAGTTGTTTGTCCGATATCTCTAGAAGATATCTCTAGAAAAACACATAAAAAGGGAGAGAAAAAACTTCTCCGAATTCAAGAAGAAAGAGAAGAAAGCATTCACTTCGGCCACTACATTCGGCAACCTTAAGGGAGCGTCAGACACTCCTAGGAGAAGTTACCTAGAGAAGGGAAAACCATATAGCCCCTCTTCCAAAAAAAAATCCAAGCAACCTTCAGAATTCAGTTTGCAAGGAAAATATCTCCTAAAAGTGGATCATCTCCCATCGAGCCAGATAAAGCACTCGACCCCTTCATCTCAAACTGCCTAGAGTAAGAGCCTTGCAGCCGAGTTCATACAGTTTGTAACTTCTCAGCCCTCCTACTTTGTTCAACCTAATACTCACTTAGACATTGGATAATTTATTCCTAAAAATAACTCAGACCCTTTAACTTTATTATTTGTAATATACAGGACTGCATTCACATCATTCGGACTCGAATCTCACGTTGGGTGATTATAGCTCTAGATAGACCTCGATTTAGGAGTACATCAACTACGAACTTTTTTTAAATTTTGTTTTCAACATATCTTAGTACCAATTTCATACTGGGTAAACTTTTCTGCTAAATTGACTAAACTATGAAAGTACAGGAGTATAACAAAAAATATTAAATATATGTTCACTTTTGCCGTTCTTGTGAATATGATAAACGGAAGAATAAATTGTGGAAAAAATAATAGTTAATAATCAGGTTGGACAAAAAAAAAATGACATTTTAAATATTTTTCTCCATTTTTTAAACAACTCAGTTCCTCTTAAAAGTCTTCAAATAGCTATGGGTCCGGTACTCCTTCGAAAAAAAGTTTCTCCATTTCAAATAGCTACGAGCGAGATGAGCATTAATACCCATTTATTTTGAGAGACCACTTCTGGCACTCAAGAATAGGTCTGTGCATGCTCAGGCTTGTGGGAGTATTCATAGTCGAGGTGAACAAAAGCTCGCTCTATCTCAGGCAGTAGTTCGAGTTTCTCCTGTAAGGATTCTCCAATGTCATGAGCCTCCCGCAAGGGCATGTCGGCTGGCAGTACTATGTCCACTTCAACAAAGTAGTGAGACCCAAATGTATATGCCCTAACTGTGTCGATGTGCCTTATGGCTTTGTGGTGGTTCCAGCAAAGGTAGGTGAGTTTCTGCAGATATTCTGGGGCAGCAGTTCTTCCAACTAATGAATTCACGTTTTCCAATACCGTCATTGACCATGTACGGATCGTGTATAATGCCAGCTGCAACAGCCACAAAAACATTTGTTAGCACCTGAAAGTCAATTAACAGAGTAACAAGTTCATTGTTCAGTAAATTGCCAAATGTTCCAGAAAACTAAAATACCAATCCCAGCCAGACTTAATTTGCAAGATGGAAAAGCATCACGATCACCAGGAACATAAATTTGGTTCTAAAATCATCCGTTATGATATCAATTGCAAAAGACCCACTATTAGATACACCAGTTTAACATAAACGATCAAGCAACTTCATCAACTCCTATCCACAAGTTTATTTGGTCGAATAAGGAAATTTGAACCAACCCAGATCAAAATTCACAGCACAACGTGGCTTGATCAAAATCAAGTTCGACGCAGTCTGACATTTGTATCAAGCCACAAACCAAAGTTTCTATATTCCATTATGCAAATGTGCTTTACCTACAAATGCAGAAAACACAAATTTTGAAGTGTCCTTGAAACCGAATTTGAGGTACATAAATAGTATTTTACATATCAACAGTAATTCAACTGACACTTCAACAGATCAATATTGTGCTGCTGCTCAATAAATGCAAAAGCTATGTCTGCTCCACAGCACCCCAATCATGGATGAAAATATTGCCCGTGTCCACATCGGTATCGACTACAACCATATATTTATAAGCCGTAGCCATATTGGTATCGGGTATACAAACACAACATATTGTTATCGCTATCGGACACATCGAAAGAAAAAAAAATCTACAAAAAACATAAGTTGGCATGCAAAATCAGCCAAATATTCAATATATCATATAATATTTTTAATTCGGCCAATATATTGCGAATATAAAAATATATCACGATTTTACTGTGATATCAAAAAATATCGATATTAAAAGCCTGATATTTACATATATCGGACAATATCTCATTCCATGTACCAATTGACACATCTGATAAATAAGTACAATGGTATTCAAGCACTGTACAGTAAGGTGTCCAATCAACACCCTATCTGATGGGATTTCAAACTTACTATAGATGTAGTAAGAAAGCTCAAATTAAGTCCTAATTTTCCTTTAAACTTGAAGACATTGGACTGATCCCAAGAAGGAAGAATATCATTTTGTGCTGTCAGAGTCTATTCACAACAATACAGATTGGATATCCTCCACGTGTTTTTGACTGCTTTCCCAAAATATTCTCTCTATCTTGTCAGTAAAATTTTATTATATCATCTACCAGGATATCTTGAAGAAGATATCAAGCTTTTCTTTGACATGGGTGCTCAAACAACGGAGACTTTAATAAGCCAATAGAGGACGTCATTAGATTGGTTTTCCTTTATCATGGTTTCTTGCTATCGTTCAAAATCAGTCCTTCCATTTTCCCAGTAAGCTTTTGGTGTCCTCTCCATCTCTAAGAAACTCATTTAAATCAATTTTTCACCTGCAAACAGTATAGGACCGATTCCTGATGGACTGCGTGACGATTTGTGGTTCAATCCACTACCAAAATAAAGCTCAGTTCAACCAACATGATGCAGATATAAAGCAAAACAAAGTGCAAAAAGGTAATGTTTCCACTTACAATGATAGCTCCAACAGGGTCCATCCAATCACTCACATGATTAGCCAGGAGTGCAGCAATGAGGCCAATGATGTTGGTAATCACATCAAAAAAGTGATCCTGGGCATAGGCTTTGACAATCTCATTGGTAAAAGTGCGGCAGTACAAAACCAAAAGAAGTTTTACCAATGTCACTGACAGCATGATGCCAACAAGCCATCTCTCTTGATCTTTGGTCAACTTAAATTCATTCTCCTGGAATGAAAAGATTTACTGTCTTATTATACAGGGCTAGAAAAATGACAACAAGATTTAATGCATGAGACAAATAATCCAAATGCATCGAAAGTAATCAAGGTCTACGAACGTAGAAATTGATTATTCTTTCCATCAAAAAGAGTTGAACAGTGCCATCCACTTACATCAGATAGCAGCTGCTGCACTGACTCCAATATAATCTGCAGTCCTAAAGTTGCCATGACCGAAGCAAAGACAAGAATTCCCTACATATGATTTCAAAACATAGGATATTATAACTGGGACTTGTCAGAAAAATCCCAACTAACAGATAAGGTTGTGGAGAAGAAACCAACGGAATTGTCAATATTAGAAGAAAAGATAATATGTCCACTATGGGACCCAGTAAAAAATAATAATAACATAAAAAGAAAGGAGAGCTGCCCCTCTGCAGCAGCCTGCAGGAAATGGAACAAAACAGAGAAGGGCAGGTTTCCTGCTAGAAAAAAAAACATACTTAGAAGTGTTAGTCCTTAATTTAATGTTTTCTTGATATTTATAAGAATTTTAAGTGTACTATGATTCACAATTGGAGGAAATGATTGTTAGAATTATTTAACAGGTTTGGAGATTCATTTTAGGTAAAATATAAAAAATTAGAGTAGGGTATTATGGAATTAAGATATGATAAAGGTTATTAAGTGATATAATTTCAGTGAAAAAAGTTAAGCATGCTAAATTGAAGGTGATTATATTAAAAAGCTATGCAAGTTGAATAAGAGAAGGTAGATAGCAAAGTAGAGATTATTATTGAAGTATCAAAGTAAAAGAAATATCATGTATTTATTTAGTCTTGAATTATTACTTAAACTAAATTAGTAACTAAAGTATATCATAATATATTTGGCTATAGGGGAGGATTCGATGCAAGATTCTACCTTAAAAATTTCAGGAGTAAGCTAAGTATTATACTACAAGGTCCAAGTGAGTAGATGACAATATTTACACAAATATTTTACATTTAATCGATCTTATTTGCAAATGGGTTTCAAAATATGAAAAATAAATAACATGCTATCATATTTATGAAAATACCTATATAGTTTCTAATCATTATTGTTTTGGAACATGATTTTATCATGAGTATGTTTTACGTTCATGGACATGAGTCTTACATGTATCATCCAGGCATTCATGATATGAGATCTTTGGGACTGCATTTGGAATATATGATGCATTTGGGGTATATGCTTGATGTCTTTACTCTTTAAGAGTCGCGCTTTGCACATGCATGTGACATGATTAACTAATTCTAGATTTTATATGATGTTTTCATACTTGGTTCAATATTTATACTAAAAAAATATTCTAAATAATTATTTTACAAATTATATACAAATTCATTAACATTAATAATTACTTCAACTTTAGATATATGTGATTTGTAAACTTATTATCTCACGAAACTTGTCTTGTAATATTTTATTCATTTTCCAGATCACTAGGATTTTAAGATTATGGACATTTCTTAGTAGTTATATGTGTCAAGATCAAACTTTCTTGGAGGACTTCAATATTTTTTATCAATCATTTGAAGGCATATTTACTGTTAACTTGTCATGTGTACTTATTCATTTTTGGATGAACTTTTAGCACTTATGTATATTTATCAGATAGGGTGTGGAGCCTTCCGAAGAATATGTTACCTTTAATTATGTCTATATAATATATTTCAAGTTAAGACATGAAGATTGCTAGTAATGGTGGGTCCCAAGCTCATCTTAGTTTAGCACCAGTCATGGCCTATCCAGATATGGGTCGTAACATTCACAAACTTCATATATTATTCCATTTCTTGACACATACATACTAATTCACTCACAGCAAGTGCTTTTTCCTTCTCTTGGGCCAAAGGGCTCAAGTCAGAGACTTGAGCGGGCATCTCACCCATATCAAAGAAGTAGAAGTCCAAATTTATAAAGACCTAAGTTGCTTACTAGTAACAGCAAGAACAACTCTACCATTTATGGTATTAATTTAGGGAAGGGGGGCAGGAGGGTTTGCTTGCTGGGTTAGTGACTCACTCTGGGCATTATAGTAAGAGATTAAAAAAATCGATAGATCTAGTCAATATCACATACAATCCAATAGGGTGAAAGTGAAAGATTGATAGATCTAGTCAATATCACATACAATCCAATAGGGTGAAAGTGAAAGTTCAAATAATTCAAGAAATGTTCTCAGACATTACCAATAACAATCCAAGACATGCATAGAAACAGTTTTGCCCTACTAAAGAACACTTGAATAAAGCCAAAACAAACTCCATCTAAAAATGGGCATGGGCAGTGCTAAGGATGAAGGCAATAGAGCTTTCCTTATGCGCTGTTTTTGCCCATGCTTCTAAATATGCTTCCTTCAAAAGAAAATGGGTAGGGTGAGTGCAAATTATCATGGAGCTTATATGGACAGGCAACCACACATGCACACAGGTCAATATTCAGAAAAAACAATGCTTTGTATTCACCGCTGAGTATTTAACATGACACTAAAGCTGAAAGGCTTCCCATACATGTGATAACATCACTATGCAATCTCCACAGCCAAAAATATTTTAGGCCAAATTTTATCCAGCAGCACATGAGAAACAATCTTTCCGAATGCCTTCTGGCCAAACCTACATATTATTTTGCAGATTATCTGATTCCTTTCATTCTTCCATGTATTTCATTGTCAGCTTTGGACAGCCATAGATTATTGACCCAATCCCAGGCAACATAGTGCTGGAAAAGCATGCAATCAAGGTCACCAGTAGACACATAAAGCATTACAAAATGTTGCATAAGAGGTGATCCAATTCACAAAACTTTCCATATTAGGGGGGCCCAGTGGAGGGTCAGATGTACACAGACTAACCCTCACATTATAGAGATGGTATTTTGACTGTTTGAGCATGTGACCTTCAAGTCATGGTAGAAAAAACCTTACTATTGAGCCACTATCTTTCAAAGCATTAGCTGAAACTATCATAATGAATAGGTCAAGGAATACAAACCAATGGCTGCATTCTTTTCTTTCCAATAGGGTACTTGTATGGGTTGGGAGTGGACATTGAAAATGCAGTGAACCACAGAATAAAGCCAGAAAGAAGATCAAGAAGTGAGTCCAATGTGGATGCGATGATTGCAAGAGAACCACTTCTGATGGATGCATAAACTTTTGCAGCAAATAGAAACATGTTGGCAACGTTAGATATTCTGATAGCAAATTCCTCACTCTTAGCCAACTTTTCCTTCTCTTCCTGTAGCAAAACAGCATTGATTTCAATCTGAGACATTTTACTCTATGGAGCGAAAAATAGCATCAACTCTGCTATACGGGAATTACAGAAATACAAACCTTAGACATTCCAGGAATAAAGCCACGTTCTGCCAAAGCATCCATTTCATTAAAGCCCTCCAGCATTTCTACTTGTTGCTGATAGTAATCAGCTACATCATCTTCAGGTCCTATAGCCATCATCAATTTTTAAAAGCATGCGTATTATTAACTAAAACAGCACATGCCTCCATCACAAGTCCATTGCCCATTTCACTTATCATGTAAAGCACAAAAAAGTAAGACAAAGCCAAAATGGTATCAGCATTCATGAGTTTAACAATTAACTGGGTTACCCTTCCACACAATCACAAGTTGAAACTAGTGGCTCAAGAATAGCCAATGAGCTAGAGGGCTGAACCCAGCTCCCACTACATAAGACCAGCTTAAATGTCCTGCAAAATTGTAGTCTCAAAAATTCTATGAAGTGCCATCTTTTTGCTTCAAAATACTAGGATTTACAAGTTCCCTCTTCTAAATAGTAAAGGTTACACAACCTCTCAACACAACGGGCCACAGATCTGGATCAACAAGCATGTGGATGGTAAGTTAGAATCAACTAAGCATACAATCCAAACCTTGACAGGAGCTCGCAGGACTGGCTACATCTTTTGCCCTCTCTTTCACTCTATGTATCTGAACGAATGTGTGAATGACCATCTATCCATGTCTCTGTGTGTCGGTGAGCCCTTACTTGCAAGTGTCAGTGTACAAGTACTAGCATGGAGACACAAAATGAACAACGGAGCAAGTTCACTACTTCAGATATCACAACCATGAATCTTTTCTAAAAAAGTCATGGAGTGAGAAAATCTGCACTACACTAATTTTTTTAACAGTCATAGGACTGGAACAGTCACCCCACATTTGGGAAGTGGGATGCCTTGTCACCTGGTCGTAACCAACTGCACATTTAATAATTATTGAGATGTCCTTAACATCGCAATAGCACATCATAGCACAATGTTACTTCAATACCACCACTGAAGCTCTTGATAGCAGCTTCATCATGCACTATGATTTATGCAGCAATCAGTATATACTTAAACCAAAATACTGTAAAATTATAGAAAAACCAGATGGATTATATAAATCATCTCCTCATGAAGTGGCCTATGGTCACAGTATAGACCATAAAAGGCAATGGATATTTGTGCATTAGTTTCTTTCTCTTCTATTTCCCATTTCTCAATTTTTTTAAGTTATTCACTCAAACAATTATGATCATAAAAGGATTGTTCAGTCATCACATCAAAAAGAACCGCGGGATAAATGGAATTAACAAATATTTCACATGCCTTTCATGCCCATAATTCAACCATATACCCATATAAATTACCATATTTTACACGCTATATTGTGAGGAATTGGGAGAGAAAGATCAGAGAGGACAAAGAGGGGAAAATATAAAAGAGGCAATAACAAGCCAAATAAATTCCCACAGAAGAGAACGTAAAAGTCAAAATGCATCAAGCGATCCACAGAGGTACCATTTTTCCCTACTCAGTCTGCAAGTTCATTTCCCAAAAAAAAAAAAAAATCGATACACCAATCACTGCACTTCATTGATGGTAGTGCTTAAAGAACGGCCACGTGGGGATATGGAAGTCCATACTATTTCAGATGGCATTTTATGCTAGAATTGAGGAATCAAACCATATAAGCACATAAAACAATCGGATAACAAAACAGGAAAAACAGTAGAAGGAATACTATAAAGAAAAAATTCCCACGCAAGAGTATCTTTTGCTTTCGTAGGCAACACTTTTCCGCCCCCATGTAGTATTATTGGATGCAGTAGAGGGGAACCATCAATGGTTCCGAAAACAAGAGTAGATTGAATCACAAAGCAACGGTCAGAACAGAGAAACTCCGTACAAATCAAGCAAGTTCTTAAAGAGGAATGAACAGTCAATCAAAACCGGAGGAGACTGGGAGCAATTACAAAAATTACCTAAGACCCCGAGGCAATCATGGAGTTTACGCGGCGGCATGTCCTTGCGTACCGGAGACAACTGAAAGCCGTCGAAGTTCAGCCGCCATGACCGGTCGCCGACAATGTCGATCTGTTGTTCGCCTTTCGCCCACAGCAGCCGCTCCTCGGAGCCGTCTTGATCAAAATCGGGTTTCACCGGCTCCACCATATCTTTCGCCGCCAACCGCACTGCAGAACCCTAGCGATGAGGGAACACTGAAGAATGGAACATAAAGTAAAGATGGAAGGGCCTTCCGAGGGACCTAGAAAAACGGAAGTTGATGTGGTATTCGTTGCCGGAGACTTTTGAACCACAAGGAATTATTGGGCGACGTAGAAACGGACAGAAATAGCATTCCACCTTTGCACGCCTCATCACCACCGCACTGAATCAATTGGTTAGGCCTCTGCGGACCGACATCTCTAAAATATCCATCTTAGAATGGACACATTCAGAAAGCATTAGTGGGTAAAATTATATGGATAAAATATTTTAACAATACTTAAATGTTATTTTTCTGGGTAGCTGTCCCTAGTTACGTGATGTGGAGAACCACCACATACAGGTTTGGCATATGATGAATGCAAATGCGTATTGGGATCTTGGTGGGGCAGGATTCGGAGCGCATAGGATGAGTTGCAGTTATACGTGACAGCACTGGTTGATGGGATGATTCGAATCTTCTTATAAAGTATTTGATGCACCGCAAACCGTAGTTTATTTATTTTTTATATGTAGTTAAAAATATGATGCATTTTTATTTAATAAGTCGAAATCACTTGTGACAGGAACTGTATTCTACGCGGTAATCCATGAGATGCTTTCAAAGTACAGAATCTTATACCTACGAACTCTAAAAAAAATAAAACCGGGATTTTGAAGTGTTTTTTATTAAATCGGAACAAAAATAAAAATGCACAATCAATAATAATAACTTACCATCAATAATAATAATAACTTACCGCAATCAATAATAATAATAATAACAACGTACCACAATCAATAATAATAAACTGAAAAATAGCACTGTGGCAGCATAGTGACCTACTACTCCAAACAAAATAAGTCTTGACCGATAAAAAAAATTGTGTGAAACTAAACTGAATCACCTGACCACCTCTTTACCTAATTTTTGGACAGGTACAGAGACGGTGAAAATATATGAAGTA
>JAODPA010122806.1:0-45947 GCA_025585075.1 Nepenthes mirabilis | reverse complement strand
GGGGATCAGGGAGAGAGAAAAGAGGGAGGAAAAAAGAAGAGAGGGGAGAAAAGAGGAGAGAAAGGGAGAGCAGTACAGGCCATTGCCGCAGCCAGACTTGTCAATGCCGGAAACGGAAGTTGGCGACGCCCGCTCTATGATACTACCCTCTATTTTGTGCATTGATGTGAGTAGAGAGAGGAATATTGAATTGAAGCTAATGGCCGCCGTCCGTTAGTCATCATTGTTGAAAGAAATCGGTGAAATCAAGGCAAGTAAACTCTTTCATTCTCTTTGTGGATATTGATTTTGGGGTTACACATACCGATTTCAGGAGTAATCGGTTGAATCGGGAGAAAATGGGTGAAAGAGAGGCGCGGTGGAGAAAGGAATCGCCGACGGATGCATGTAGCACCATCCGTCACCGTCACCGTCACCAGGTGTTGTGTGAGGTTCCGGGTCTAAAATATAATAAATATAAGGTAATCAATGTGATAATAATAAATACTAGACCTATTGAATGAATGAGTATGTGTATTGGAAGAAAAATCGGGTTGTGGACTATTGATGCGCTACCAGTAGGTCACGCTTGCTGTGCGCTCGAGCCTGGGCTCGAGCGCTAAAAGCAGTGGCACCGGCAGCAGGTCGTGCTTGTTGTGCGCTCGAGCTTGGGCTTGAGCGCAAAAGGTAGAAGCGCCCCGCTCGCTACGCACCTCTCCGCACTTGATCTCAGCCTGGCGATTATAAGCCCGCGTCCTGCTTTGCGATTTTCACTTCTCCACGCCGCCAAACCCTTTTAGAGAGAGAGAGCGCGCCGTTCCTAGATAGAGAAGGGAGGAGATCGAGCCGTGGAGTTCGATTCCGTCCGCTAGCTAGTTACAAAAGAGGTAGCACGCGTCGAGGTAAGTGTTCTCATACTCACTAACTTCTCTCTTCCGATGTTTTTTGTTTATCGTCGGGTATTTTCGTCTCGATACCCACCCAAACCATAGAAAATGTAATACCCGTGACTTGAGACCAAGGATTATGTAATCTATTGTCCGATTTACTTACCGATCTAGTCAGTGGGGTACCGCCAAATCCTAACCAACAGGAATTGGGGGTTTTCCATTCCCGCACCATATTTCGTTAAATTGACCAAAAATGTGAATCACCATGTCCCAAATGTGTATATATGTCGGCCGTGTGATCAATCTCACACGTTTTGACCCATTCGCGGCGTCTGAGACCTCTAAAAGGGCACTGTTACTGTTTATCCGAAATTAAAAGGGGAATTTGCATGTTTCCACCTTCATAATATGCTGAAGTGACTTCAAAATATGAATCCTTACATCCCAATTGTAAGTATATATCGATCGGACATCCGATTCCACAAGAATCGACCTGTTCGCGGCGTCCGAGCCCTCTAAAAGTGGCATGACACTGTTCACTCAAAAATGGAATGTAAATGTGCTTACTTTAGCTCTCTTCAATTGTGATAGAACTTATGACTAAATGTTCATGTCAAATTGTAAGCATTGAAAATGTGTAATTGTACACCGGGAGCAAGGGAATGCGTCTTGGAGGCTTCTAAGATGGTGTTTAACCAATGGAGGTAAGTCAAACAAAACAGTCTTGCGAGTTTGAATAGAATGGTTAAAAGATTTAAGTTCTAGAAGAAAGAAAGGAATCGAGCAAGTAAATAAAAGGGAATCCACAAAGTGCAATGTGATGGATTTTCCGGAGTGGTAAATGCTGGAACGCATTTTGTGGAGTGAGTCTCCGGAGTGCGTTTGCCGGAGTGCAATGTGCCAAAGTGATCCTCTTCCGGAGTGCATCTTGGTCCGGAGTGCTTTTTGCGTTGGGAATGCAATGTGCCGGAGTGATTTTGTGCCGGAGTGCGTTTTGGTCATAAGGAGTTGGAAAGCGATGCATCTCCTCTGGCTTGTGATGTACTGTTTTTCATTCTCTATTGATTATATAGAACGTTGGCCTCGTAGAGGTTGTTATGTACCTTTGATTGTACTAGCTGCTCGGGGTATGCCCCAACAGTTAATGTTTCATCCCCAAGTCAAGATACTTGGCGATAAAACATTAAATTTGTAATTTTTTCTCCCATTAATCCAAAATACTTGTTTACCAAAAAAAAAAAAAAAGCAATGTGATGGATTTAGTTTCCCTGATGGAGATATGTGATGGGAATGTGATTTTCCAATTGGAGAATGTATATGGCAAATGATGGTTTTCCCTTCAAAGGATTAAAACTAATCTTGAAACTAAGACCATAGTTCATAAGGGTAGTATCCTATAGCTTGCAATGTACATCACAGTGGGAACCTAGGGAATACTTCGGCCGCTCCTGGGGGCGGGTGATGTTCAGGGTACACTTTAAATACTACTATAAAAGAATGAGGATTGCCTTGGTTCCCGGGAGATATGTGGCGATTGAGATGGCCGAGTGCTGTACGCCTAAAATGTAGCCGATAGTGGAGTACTGCGGACCTAAAATGTAACCGATAGTCGAATGCTGCAGACCTAAAATGTAGTCGATGGTCGAGTGCTGCAGACCTAAAATGTAGCCGGCTTTAGAATGTGTAGCGTACACATTCATTTTCTCGTTTTCTTGCATCGTTGGCTAGTACGACTTATTGGCCCTGGGGTCCACAAAGATTAACGGTAATAATGAAAGCTAATAAAACGTAGCTGGTGTAAACACGTGAACTAGATAATTCCAGATGTTCTCTTTCCTCTCATGTTTTCCTTGTCCTGAGTATATGACTTTTCATCCAATTATTACTTTCACTTTTACCTGCTTGTAGTTAGTGATGTATGATTTCATTTGTTGGGCTGTACGCTCACTCTTGCTGTATATCTTTCAGATGAGAACGTATTGATGCCCGACGAGATAGAATAGGCCATAGAAGTGCGGTAGACAGCTGATATTGCTTGCAGGGCTTGAGACTGGGACTTAGTTGATTTTGTGTACGAAACAGGAAATTTTGCTCTACTTTTGTAAACTATATAAGAGATGTATGGTGGTGTTTAATGATGTTTGGTATGGATGAATGATGGATTAGTTTCCGATATATATTGTAATTTTTTATGCTTCAGCAAGTCTTTCTCATTGTGGTTATGATCGAGGTTCCTAGTAGGCATCCTTTCCCGCCGGCATTATGCTAGAGTTATGAAGTCAGTGCCATCTTGGTTGATGTGGCGATTAGATCCTGTGTAGTGTGTTAAGTATTGAGACTTGTAGTTTTGTTGTGGATTGTTATAAATTATTATGTAGGGTTGATTTACAGGTGTTTGTATTTTTGCAAATGCTCAATTTATAAACAGAACGCTACCCAATTTTCTGCAAAAATTAATAATTTTAATTAGGAATACTAGTCTATTATTATCTTTGATGGATGTTATTTAAGGAAAATAACCCGGTCCGTCACATGTTGCCACCGCTATCACTGTGCCGTAGCCGCCATTGGTGAAGGAGGACGTGAAAAGAGAGAGAGGCAAAGGCATGCGAAGCGAGGAGAGAGGAACGGGAGTGCGTTGGGGGAGAGAGAGGGCCCGATTCGGGTACCTCTACTTCCTTTTGGCAAATCTGCTTGGAATAAAGTCCAGGAAAATGTCCTCTAACTCTATCCTGGTCTGATTTCGTGTTTGATAATATTTGACCACTGTTTTGAGATTTTACTAACATGCATATTATTTTTATACATCCAAATCTGTTTATTCTATATATGTATGTATGTTTTGCTGGTCGTGTAGTGGTTTTACACTGATGTTCATGATTTGGAGGATTTTTGGACACTCGAACAGTATATATATTTATATTTGTGCATCTGTATATTATGGAACCATAAATTAGATAATGTATAGTCTACATGCATGTTACCGGAGGATGAGGTCGCTACTTTGTAGGTCCATGATGGTCCGAGACCCTAGGGGTCAATTTGTGATCCGAGGTATTCGCTATTTGTGGCGCCTCTTCCGACGGGGAGACTTTGGTCTCGATAGGGACGTATGTGATATGTGATCTTCATTTCGTCGGTAGGAAGGTAAGCTTTGTTGTAATTGACCTAACTCATTTGTGACGGACCTGATTATTCTCCATTGAATAACCTCCGTAAATGGCTACACACACTTTAAAGCCCATAATTAACCTATGGACTCTACAGAAAATCCGGAAGAGTTTCCTCTACAACTGGACGAAAACCAAACGGTACAACCTGTTCAAATATCCTGTACAAGCACACAACTAATCAAAAGGCTTAACTCAAAGCCTATAACACACCACACAGGATCACACATTTGCCATATCATCCATGGCTCCAATACAGTACCCCTAACTACTATACTGGATCTAGAGAGATGTCATCTAATATGAAACAAAACTCAAACATCATTACAGACGTGTAAGCATGACTACATCATCACAAACTGTGGAAGTATAACAAAACCATAAAACAATAACAATAATGAGCCACGCCCAACTCTCAGTGGCTGTTCAAAATCCGATCCAACTCTGAGTCCAAATCTTTACTACACTCGCCGTCCAGCCAATCTCATTAAGTAAGCCTCTCCTTGCTCTAAACTATCTGCGCCAGCTAAGTGTTCTCATCTGGAAGGAAAAATAACAAACAGCAAGAGTGAGCTAACAGCTCAGCAAATATAATCATACACAATTCTCGAGAGTATAAAAAAGAACTAGGACGGGGAAAGATACCGGAACTCTCCTTAAACATGAATCAGGAGAGGGAACAAAAACATTCAGAATCTCTTTGATTCACACGGTTCTCATGATTACATTGATTGGTCATCATTCGGAAACACTTGATTCTCACGGGGTTTTCATGATTTCATCTTGAATCACTAGATTCACACAGTTCTCAGGGTTACTTCGATTGGACATTATTCATTTTCATTATTACATCATCTTTTCATACCCCGGCTAGTAGACCGTACTAACCAACGATGCGAGAGAACGAGGACAAGAATGTGTTCGCTACACATTCTAAAGCTACGACTACTATTTTAGGTCGGCAGCACACGACTATCGATTGCATCCATGCAACAATCATCAAAACGACTACATCTCAATATGTAGCGTTCAATCGACACGCCTCACACCCCTGGGGACCAGGGCAATCATCGTTCTTCTACAGTAGTTTCCTAAAGCGTACCACATACATCACCCGCTCCCACGAGCGGCCAGAATACATGGCCAAGTATTCCTCGGGTTCACACTGCGATGGATATGGTATACTAAAGAATACTACCCCTACGACTCAGGGTCCTAGTTTCGAGATTAGTTCGACATTTGGGGAGGAAAATCCACATTTACCACACACGATCATATCTCGGGAAATCTCATTTCCATCACATGATCTCCAACCGGGAGATCATCTCATCACACACATCTCCATCTAGGAGATCATAAGTACAATGTGGACTCCATTCCATTCACATCACGGCTCACAATATCCAATGGGACTCAATTCCCTTAATCCACAACAAAACATCACAAGTTCAATCCAACTTTCTTTGGGATCCAGTTCCCTTAATCACAACAATCAATCCAAGTTCACGAGAGAGATTAGATTCTTACCTCCGATGATCACATATCACTTTGGAACCTCCGGGACTCATCCCTTGCCTCCAGCACACGGATACACGTTTCGGAGCTTACATTTGCGTTTAAACATTTAAACGTTATATCAATAACAGCTATGGAAGCATAACACTTATATTTCTCATTTCATTTTCGGTGAACGATAACAGATTTTCTTTTGAACACCCGGATGCCGCACACGGTTTGATACTTGAAAATCAGTCGTTCGGTGGATTCGTACGCACAATTCGTACATGAGGTATCACATTTGGGTTCGATTTAACTTATCACGATGACGAAAGCATGCAACTTCCCTTTCAATTTTGGATAAACAATTACGGGGAACTTTTAAGGCTCCCGGATGCCACGAACGGGTCAAATCTTGCGGGATTCGGCATCCGGTCGATATCTACCTACAATTGGGACACAGGGATTCATATTCTAGGGTCATTTCAACGTTTCACGAAGGTGACAACATGCAATTTCTACCTTCGGTCTCGAGTGAACAGTAATAGTGCCCACTTAGAGGGCTCGGACGCCGCGAACGGGTCAAAACGTGCGAAATCGAACCCGCGGCCGATATATACGCATCATTGGGACGTGGGGATTCACATTTTGGGGTCAATTTCATGATACATGGGCGGGAGATAGGAAATCCCCAATTTTCGTGGGTTTGGATTTCAGTAAAACAAAACCGGGCGAAACAAACACGATTCGGCCAAACAACTACGTATTCCCTAGCCCATACTCATGGGTTTCAAGATTCTACCGTTCACTGTGGGTATCGACACAAAGTACCCAACGAAAACACATAAAACATCGAAAGAGAACGAGAATTGGGTATGTGAACACTTACCTCGACGCGTGCTTTAACTTTTATACCTAGCTTTTTGACAGATCTGGACTCCTGGGCCTCGTTCGCCCACCTTCTCTCTCTAAAACCGGCGCCTTCTCTCACTCTAAAACCCTAGCCTCGCGCGAAATGACGAGGAGAGAAGGCACGACGCATATTTATACTACGCGCACCGCTCGAGCTCAGCTCGAGCGGCCAGCGGGTGGCCGCGCCACGGGCTGTCCGTCGCTCGAGCGGCCAGCGAGCGGCCTCGCTTCTGGTTTTTTCACTCAGCAGAGCTCGAACGGCCAGAAGGCGAGGGGTGCCTCTGGCACCCGCGCTAGAGCCACGGCTCGAGCTCCCAGCAGGCGCAAGCCTGCTGGCAGGGCTTCAGCAGCCCAAACCTTAATAATTTTCCCGATTTTTCTTCCGATACCAAACCTTAATCTTTTCATAGGATTAGTATTAATCATTAACATACTAATCAACTCATTATTATCAAGTTCTTAAATCCGGAACCTCATACCATTGTGTATTTAAATAAGAAGCATCGTAAGGAATTAATGGAATAATATATATATATATAACTAAACTTAAGGTTGTAACCGATATAGCCGCGATTACTGGACGAGAGTAATCATTCCTCAAGTTGGTATTATTAGTCTTTGGTTCTTCGATTTCGTGCATGCTTTGTATTTCTACATGTATTTGCGTTGACTATGATTTGAGATACATGGTTTGGCCCACGGAAGGGCGATAGAAATATCTCGTACGTATTAATGTGTTAAGCCTCGAAACATATTTTATATTTATATGCTTTAGTTCTGTATTTTCTTTGATTTCAGTATATGAGATATAAGATTTGGATCCGGATAATGGTATGTGTCCCACACAAATGAGGTGATGGTTGCGATTATGTGATGTGACCTCAGAATAGATGATGTGATATCATCTCTGAGATTTGATCGGATTCCTATTTGTTATGATTATGTCCTAGAGGGATTATTTGATATGGATAATGATTTAGTATGAGACATCTCCTCAATTTTCAGAAATTTTACGGATATTGTGTTTTGTTTTTACATGATGTTATGCGATGTTCCTTTCATCTGATTTATGTATACTGTTTTATACGATAATAGTATTTGCTGAACCTTCGACTCACGTTTTCATGTTTTATCCCTTCACACTAGTGGTATGGATATACTTATAGGAGTTTGTACGTGATTTGTCACAATATATCTCTATCGGCGAGTGGAGATATTTATGTTTGGTAAGTTTTTGATCTCGAGGGTATGCTATGGTTATTGTCTATGAACAGATGAGTGTCTTGGTCATGTATGGGATATATTGGCGTTATTGATTTATGTTGACGAGTTGGTATTATATTTGGATACCTCCCTTACGACATTTGGTAGTAGCTCATGTATTTTATTATTCGGATTTATATCTGATGAGATCCAGTGTGGGTTTTATTATGTTGGGTTCTGTATGTGTTTAGATTGTTATGCCCGGGTTGGATTTTTATGATTAATGGAATATCTTATTTTAGATTTTTTTAACCTACCTATATTATATTCTTGGGTTGTACAACCCAAATCAGCTATGACAACTATGCTGATGTTGAGACAATTAGTTTATGAAAAGTAATTGAATCGGCCCTAAACTGGCATCCAAATCGACCAAAGTATTATGTATGATGATTTTAAAATTACAATCTGTATAGAATTCAGCTAGCTGCTAAAATATACAAAAGAATTCCATACATAAATACAAAACCATAAAATCTTAGTCTACAAAATAATCTTCCAAGTCCACTGCTTAGCCAATTGCTAATTTGTGTTCATCTGAAGGCAAGAAAATAGTAAAGAGTTAGTCAAATGCTTAGTAAAATACAATATAATCAATGATAATAAACAATATAGTCAAAATAATTCAAGAGAAGGGAATAAGAGTATAATGTAGATGCATAAATATGAAACATGATTCAATACATTTTTCAGAACACATTTATTTTACACATTTTATTTATGATTCATTTAAGTTCTAAAATATGCCAAAATTTATTCATTATTTAGGGACCAAGGCTAGTAAGATTTACCAGCTAATAGAGTTGTCAAATGAGGACAAAATGTGTATGCATCCACACATTCTAAGGTACTACCCATGATATCTTAACTTTAATGTCCTGTAGCGGACAGTATACCTATCACCTAATATACGAGGCCAAATAACACATATACCACTACAGCATCTCCCATGGCCCAACAGCATTCTTCGGTCTATCACTATAATATCCTAAGACATGTTAGAAAATGCTACCCTTTAAAATATAAATCCTTGATCTAGTTTCATGATTACATAATCTTAAGGAAAGGTCCTCCATATTCTTATACAAAGTTCTCACTCCATGGAGAACAAATCATCAAACATATCGAATTGCAGAGTTCCCTTCTTATATTTTATATAATTTTCATATTTCTTGGATACAGATACATATTGTAATTTGCTTGGGAACTTAAGTCTTATTATGACGTTAAACACATGCACAAATTAACATAAAATTTGAGAAAAATTAGAAAATCCTTACCACGTTGTGCCAAATAAAACCTTGTAGCTTTTGGACAATAAATCCCTTCACAAATGCATCCAACATAGTTTCCAAAACATACAAAATAACATATACATAACACATGTGAACAGATACCAAATAATCACATTCATAAGATAGGGTTCCAACTTTCTAAAGCCAAATCAAACAAAAATTCCAAAATAAATGGATAAAAACAATGGGGCAGGGGGTTAGGGTTTCTACGAACACAACACTGCATAAAGCCACCAAATCGGGCACCAATTTAACAAATAAGCATGCTTAAGACATGGGTTTTAGAAAATATAAGCTTAGACGGGCATTTGAACAAAAATACTTTGAGAGAATGGAACAAAAAATGCAATAAGAGAAAGAAAAATATATGGGTGCACTTGCCCTGACTCGATCTACAATTTCTTCAACTAGCTCTAAGCTGGAAACGGACTCGATGCCTTGATCTCCTCCCTCTCTCTCCTCTTCTCCACTCTCTCTCTCTCCTCTCTCGGATTTGGCATAAAATGATGGAGAAAAGAACTGTGCACGATTTAATAGCGGACTGGCACTCGAGCGCCAGTCCGACGCGCTTCACGCATGCCTGACTTGGAATTGGCGCCTCCTGCTGGCACTTGAGTACCTAGCGGGCGACCCCCACCGATACCCGATTCCACTTTCGAAACTTAAATTTCTATATACATTAAGCCTAATTTTGATTTTATTAACTTAATTACTCCTAATTATGATATTTTGAAAATCGGAATCTCACAACTCTCCTCCTCTTAGGAAAATTTTGTTTTCAAAATTAATGAATCCTAAAAATTTAACAAACACACATACCTCAAAATAAATGGGGATATTTCTCCTGAATCTCATCCTCCCTTTCTCACATCACTTCGTTGTGAAAATGGTTCCTCCACAAAATATTCACAAGAGGGATGGTCTTCGAGTGCAAAACTTGATCTCTCCGATTTAAAATCTATATTGGTTCCTTCGAATACGACAAATCTTCATTGATAGCTAAGGGACCATAATCAATGATGTGTGTTGGATCATGAATGTACTTCCTCAACATCGACACGTGGAAAACATTGTGCACATCAACTAAATTCGGTGGTAGTGCTAATCGATATGCCACCTCTCCGACTTTCTCCAAAATTTTGAAAGGTCCAATGAATCACGGCTTTAATTTCCCTTTAATACCAAACCTGTAGGTCCCCTTCGACGGTGAAATCTTAAGATAAACAAAATTACCAACCTTAAATCTGAACTCTGATCTCGTTCAGTTAGTATAACTTTTCTGTCAGCTCTGAGTCATCTTCAACTTCTCAAAAATCACTAAAATCTTCTTCGATGTCTCCTGAATCATGTTAGCCCCAAAAGTTGTATATCTCTTGTCTCCTCCTAATAGATAGCAGATCGGAACTTCCTACCACATAATGTTTCGAATGGAGCCATGCCAATACTCGTATGGAAACTGTTGTTGTAAGCAAATTTCACTAACACCAGATGATCATCCAAAGTTTCCTTCAACTCCATCACCGATGCTCTAAGCATATCTTCTAAAATCTAGATGGTCCGTTTAGACTGGCCATCGGTCTGAGGATGATACGTTGTGCTAAATTTCAAGTCTTTCCTAATTCTCAATGCAAACTCTCCCAAAATTTAGAGACGAAATGTGGATCATGATTGGACATAATAGATGCTGGCACACTATGAAGTCTAACAATCTCATTGATATATAATTGCGCCAAATGATCACGAGAATACGTCGTTCGAATGGCTAAGAAATGAGCTGATTTTTGTTAGTTGATCCACAATGACCCAAATTGTGTCATGATTTCTCGGGGTTATAGGCAAACCATAACAAAATCCATAGAAATATCCTCCTACTTCTAACTTGGGATAAGAAATGGCTGCAATAAATCCAAGGGCTTCCTCCTCTCAAACTTCAACTGCTGACAGATAAGACATCTACCAATAAAAGCCACAATCTCTCTCTATATATTCCTCCACCAGAATATTTTTTTCGGGTTCTAGTATATCTTATTAATGCTAGGGTGGATAGTATACGTTAATTAATGAGCCTCTTTCATGATCTCTTCCTTCAACTTCTTATCATCAGGCACACATAAACGATCCCAGAATCTCATGACTCTATCGACACGTACATTAAAATCAATCAAAGAGTCTCGACCAAGATCCCCAACTATATCCATAAAAAATGGATTATTTGCTTATTAGTCTTTAATCTTCTAGAGGATCTCTGGTTACACCTACAAGAATGACAACATTATCTTATTCCCCTTGACATATCACTAGATATTACAGAATCTCAAATGGTCTAGTATCTCCGTCTACTTAATTTGTAACCTTGCTACAAAAATAGTCCAGCGACTAAGAGCATCCACGACCACATTAGCTTTCCTAGGCTAATAATGGATTTCTCAATCATAGTCATTTAGGAACTCAATCCATCTTCGCTACCTCATATTCAACTCTTTATGCAAAAATAAGTACTTGAGGCTCTTATGATCAGAATACACCAAAAGTTTCTCACTGTACAGATAATGCCTCAAAATCTTTAATGCAAACACTATGGCGGCTAGCTCCAAATCATGGGTCAAGTAGTTTTTCTTATAAATCTTTAACTGCCAAGACCCATAAGCAACCATCTTTTTTGTTTTGCATCAAAACACACCAAAGTCCAATCTTGGAAGTATCACAATGCACTTTAAAACCACCAGAACATCGGGAATAGTCAGAATCGTTACAGAAGTTAATCGATCCTTTAACTCCTGAAGGCTCCGATTACACTCTTCAGTCCATTCAAAATATCACTTCCTTCTTCCTCAACTGGGTAAGCGGTAAAGTTATACGAGAGAAATTCTCCACAAATCAGCGATAATATCCGGCCATACCCAAGAAACTATGAACCTTCATCATCGTCATCGGTTGATTCCAATTGAGCACAACTTCAATCTTCTTCGGGTCTATCGATACACCTCCATTAGAAATGACATGGGCCAAAAATACAATCTCCTCAAGCCAAAACTTGCACTTTTTTAGCTTTGCAAATAACTTATACTCCCTAAGGGTCTGGAGCACGGTCCTCAAATACTTCTCGTGCTCTACACAACTCTTCGAATAAATCAGGATATCATTAATAAAAACTATAACAAATTTATCCAAATAGGGCTGAAAGACCCGATTTGTCAGATCCATGAATATAGCAGGACCATTTGTCAATCCAAATAGCATAATAAGAAATTCATAATGGCCATATGTCGTTCGAAACACTATTTTCACCACAATCTCTTGTTTAATTCTAAGCTGATGGTACCCTGATTAAAGATCAATCTTTGAGAACACACGAGTTTCTTGCAATTGATTAAAGAGATTATCAATTTGCGGTAATGGGTACTTATTCTTAATTGTGATTTTATTCAATTCACGATAGTCCACACATAGCTGTAAAGTCCGATCCTTCTTCACAAATAGGACTGAAGCACCCCAAGGCGATACACTGGGTCTAATGAAACCCATATCCAACAAGTCCTACAATTACTACTTCGACTCCTTCAATCCAACAGGAGACATCCTATAGGGGGTCTCCGAAATAGGTGCCGATCCCAACACGAGATCAATTTCAAACTCGATCTCCCGGTGTGGCAGTAGAGTAGACAATTTATTTGGAAATACGTCCTCAAACTCGTATACTACTGGAATCTCCTTCGTTGATACCTCACAGCTCTTTACAACACTGCTATAAGCCAAATAAGTTTCACATCCACTTCTCAACAAGTAACAAGCCTATAGAGCCGAAATAAAACTAGATTTCTCTACCCGTCAAATTCCTTAAATGTGGAAGGGCTCATATTTTGGAATTGCAAAATCTACTCTCTTATGGAAACAATAAATATTCGCATGATATCTCGACAACCAATCTATATCCAAATTACATCAAAATCATGCATTTTTAATAAAATCAAATTAGCAGCTAAAGATAACTCACTCACCTAAACAACACATCCAGGGTACGAAACATCCGTGACAACGGAAGATCCCGTAGGTGTCGAAATAATCAAGGATCACAGGAGATGATGCAAAATGACAATAAAATCGAGGCGAAATGAAAGAATGGGTGAATCCAGAATTGAAAAGTACAGTACCAAATGTGCCAAAAATGGGATAAATATCTTCTACTACGCTATTAGATGCCTTTGCTTCACTCGTAGTCACTGCAAATGCCTTCCCTTGAACAACGGGCTTAGAGACAAGGGCTTTTTTCTGATGGGGACAATCCTTGATATTGTGCCTTGATTGGCTGCAGTTAAAACATTTTGCCAATGCCTTATAACAAGGCTTATCGCCATGGAACTTTTTCGCAATGCTGGCAAGGATTAGTCGGGGCTTGCTTAGCCGGTGCAGATGGACTGATCTTGTTTCCTTGATCTGCTTGCTTCACCCTCTTACACGGTCTTCCTGAACCCGCACTAGAGCTTATACCAATGCCACTTCTACTCGACATTCTCTTTTTAAAGAATTTTTCTTTCTCAAACTCCTTCTCATGGATCAAAGGACGATCCAACACCTCACCGTAAGTCGTCAGCTTTAAAGTTGCCAATTGCTTACAAATGTCGTCTCTCAGACCCTAGAAAAACTTCCTTACTTTTCTTTCTTCGTCTTCTACCATGTATGGAGCATATTGGGACAACTTCATGAACTTCATATCGTACTTGGCTACCGTCCAGTTACTTTGCCTTAAACGGATGAACTCCTCCTTTTGCTCATAAAGGCTGGATGGAAAGTACTTTTTCATAAATACTTCTTCAAACATGGGTTAGGTAATTTTGTTTTTTTGGCACACCCATGGCCCTCTTCTTCATTTCCTACCAACGGTGTACTTCACCTTCCAAATGGTATATAGCAAATACTACTCGATCTTCCTTCGAACATTGGTTGACTGCAAACGCTTTCTTCAACTGTTGAAACATTGTATCAGTTTTAATTGGGTCTGGCTCACCCATGAACTCTGAAACTCTTTCTTGGACAAATCTATCGTAAGATGAGGCTCCAAGATTGGCAGAAACTTAGACTACAGCTAGAACAGACACTAGAGTAAGATTTCTCTACCCCATATACTCTATGATATTAGCTATCCTACCCAACAAATTCAGGTACTCCACCTCTCTGTCACGTAGTTGACCACTTCCACATGTCGTCCTTCGTTTAAGTGGCATGGTTAGCTACTAATATCCATTCTGAAACAAGAACGATACAGCTTAGTCAATATATCAGACACTAACTAGGACATTACAATCTACGCAATCAAACATAACTACCAACCCTAACTTAGTTCCAGTGTAAGTTATTTAAACTAGGATAACTAGAATTATTCAATCTAACTTAATCATCCTATACCTACATCTACTTAATCAATTTATCTTACTTTAACCTAAGTTTCTACATAAGATTCAGATCAAATTTAAGGCATCTCCTTCTCTGATACCAAGCTGTGATGGACTATATTCTAACAAAAAACTGGTACGATTTTACCTGTAAAATGGCCATCAAACTAAACATAAACCTATACAATAGTATACATATCACAACAACACACACATAGGATCCAAAATGCCACAATCCATTCGTGGCACCAATGTCATATCTCCGGATACAATCTTGACTCATAAGAGATGCCACTAAATACCTAAAAATTAAACCATAATAACCTGCGAAAGTATATACAATCATCAATATATAGTGGAACTAAACTAATCTATACAACATTAATATAACTCAATACATATCCATCAAAATGTACAAAAGAACTCCATATATAAGTACAAAACCATAAAATCTTAGTCTACAAAATAATCTTCCAAGTTCACCGTCTAGCCAACTACGAATATCTATTCCGCCTAATCGGGTATAAGCTTGTACACATTTGAAGGTAAGAAAATAGTAATACACAATATAATCAAAGATAATAAATAATATAGTCAAAATAATTCAAGAGAAGGGAATAGGAGCATAATGCAAAATAACTTTTCGGAACGCATTTATTTTTCACATTTTATTTTCGATTCCTTTAGGTTCTAAAACATGCCAAAATTCATTCATTATTTAGAGACCAGGGTTAGTAGGCCTTACTAGCTAACGGGGTAATTGAACGAGGAATGGAATGTATATGTATTCACACATTCTATGGTGCTACCCATGATACCTCAATTTTAACATCTTGTGGCAGATTGTATACCTTTCATCTGATATATAAGGCTAGATAACACATATGCCACCGTAGCAACTCCTGTGGTCCGTAGCATTCCTCGGTCTACCACTGTAATATTTTAAGGTATGTCAAGGAATACTATCATCTGAAATATAAATCTTTGGTCCAGTTTTATAATTATATAATCTCAAGAGAAGGTCCACCATATTCTTACACAAAGTTCTCACTCCTTAGAGAACAAATCATCAAATATATCAAACTATAGAGTTTCCTTCTTATACTTTGCACAATTCTCATATTTTTTGAATGCAAATACATACTGTCATTTGCTTGGGAACTTAAATTTTATCATGACTCCAAACACATGCACAAATTAACATGAAACTTGGAGAAAATTAGAAAATCCTTACCACGTTGAGCCAAATAAAACCTTATAGCTTCTGAATAATAAATCCCTTCATAAAAGCATCCAACATAGTTTTCGAAACATGCAAAATAGCATATACATAATACATGTGAACAAATACCAAATAATCACTTTCATAAGCTAGGGTTCCACTTTTCTAATGCCAAATCAAGCAAAAATCACAAAATAAACGGATAAAAATAATGGGGTGTGGGGTTGGGGTTTATACGGGCACAATACCACGTAAAACCACCAAATTAGGCACCAAATCAACAAATAAGTATATTCAAGATTTGAGTTTTATAAAATATAAGCTTAGATGGGCATTTGAATAAAAATACCTGGAGAGAACGGAATAAAAATTGTAACAAGAGAAAGAAAAGTATATTGGTGCACTTGTCTTGACCCTATCTATAACTTCTTCAACTATCTCTAAGCCGAAAACAGACTCGATGCCTCGATCTCCTCCATCTCTCTCTTCTTCTCCGTGCTCTCTCTCTCCTCTCTCTTGGATCTAGTGTAAAATGATGAAGAAAAGAATCACGCGTGCTTAAATAGGGGATTAGCACTTGAGCGCCAGTTTGGCGTGCTTCAGACGTGCTAGGCCTTAAATTGGTGCCTCTTGTCAGCACTCGAGCGGTCGGCAGGCACCATACCATTGGTTTTGGCACCTTGGTGCCACCTCAACAGCCCAGTGAGTGGCCCCCACTGATTCCCTAACCTTCTTCTGAAATATAAATTCCTTCATATATTAAGCCTAATTTTAATTATAATAATTTAATTACTCATAATTATGATATTTTAGAAACTAGAACATCACAGAACTTACTAAAATATCAGCCTGAACTGGCTATGGACCGGCTGGATTCCTGATGCTGAATTCTTCAGCGTTAGGAAGAGTTTCTGAATGGGTCAAGAATTGGCCTTTAATAAGCCCTGAACCAGTTGAAATACAAATATGGAAGTTGAATTTTTCAGCTGTAAAAAAATGAATATGAACCAGCCCAGAATTCATCAAGTATTGATGATGAATCCAGCCAATTAAAACCGGCTGTTAGACCAATATGAACTGGCCCTTAAATTAGCACAAATTGATTTGCTAATGCTAAATTTTTGTGGAAAAAATCAGCATGGATCAACCTTTAAATCGGCCATTAAATTGACCGAGAATTGATAGCCAAATCATTAAGTAATTGTGCTAAAATTAGACTGGAAAAATCAACCTGAGTTGGCCCCGAAGTAACTATCAAACTGGCAACTGAATCGGCTGAATATACCACAACTTAAAACTGAAATTTTAGCACACATAAGATTTTAAAGTTAAAGCTAGTAAACCAATAAATGCATTGATTTCTTTTATGACTTATGGATTATTACTAATTATCGCATTTTGTAGTTCATATACTTCGACATTATAAAATGTTTATATAGAAGCTTTGCAAGTCTCAAGAATTATGATTATTTTCTTTTGGAGTGGAGAAACTTAAGAAGAAGTTTTAAGAACAAGTGTAAAAGCTTCCGTAAGAAGTTTTGAAAAATGGGTTAATAAATTGGACAAAGGAATTATTTCAACGGATAATATTTCCTGACATGTATTAGAATATTATAATGGAAACTTGAGGACTGCCCCTTGTCGTGGGAAAACTTTTGGTGGTATAAGTTTTATGGCCTTGTATATTGAGTTAAAGGTATACCGCCCATCTTCAGGTGCTGAATAGGAGGGTCTGACCTTAAATTATATAGAAGTATATACAATCATTTCCTCGATTGACCACTCTGTTAGTTGGTAATGCCTACTAAGCATAATCGGTAAAGACAAATGATATAAAAACAAATGAAAATTAAGACTTAGAAAATGAAAAGTTAAAGAAGACAAAAGTTTATGCATGTTTTATATGATTCATATTCTTCTGATTAATATATTAATTTTAAATATAAATGTGCATATTTTTGCTTATATATATTGTGACGGACCGGCCACATTCCACAGCATGCGGCCGCCCGTCAATCGAAACCGATCATATACATTGGTTAAAAAGGTGGACTTAAAATTTTCTTTTATATGTATTATACATTGCGTGCACAGGATCGTGTAAGGCCCAACTTTGCGAGTTGGTGGCTAGGGGTCATGGTTTCTTTCTCTCTTGACCAGCCGAGACGAGGTCGGTCGGACATGAAAGTCCCGAACAAACTGTGATGCCACTAGGAATAAAAAATTACTCAAACCATTATAGCATACGGAAGCATACTAATATTTCTTTAACTTTTAGCAACGGAAGTATTTTACAAATTTTTCCCAAAACATCAAAAGTGAATAAATCAATTTTGCTCCTTCGCTGCTTAAATTCCGTCCAGCTATCCTGCCTATCTAGTCCATCGGACCTCATTCTTTTTCGTCTGGCATAAACTCCTCATCATCTCCTGAAAAACAGAAGGGGTGAGCTAGAGAGCCCAATAAAGTACTCATGCGTAAATCATGCATAGTCATTAGCAGTAAACAGACAGAATGCAATAAATGCATATATGCAGGTAGCTTCATAAAACATGCCCGGAGTCAATGCAACAGATTCCAAAGTCATTTTTATGCAATTTGATTTCCAAAAACATGCTTCTATTTTCAAATTTGTTTCCATAAAAAATTGGCTACATTTAAGGTCTGCAACTCTCGACCATCATATGGCTACATTTAAGGCCTGCAGCTACTCGGCCCTTTGAATCATATAACGCTACATTTAAGGTCCGTAGTCATGACCAAATCAAACGGCTACATTTAAGGTTTGCAGCTACTCGACCATCTGAATCACATAATGCTACATTTAAGGTTTGTAGTCATGACAAATCAAAACGCTATATTTAAGGTCCATAATCATGACCAATCAAAACGCTACATTTAAGGTCTGTAGTCAAGACCATCCAAAACGGCTACATTTAAGGCCTGCAGCTACTTGGCCATCCAAACACTTAGTTCCGCAAATCATGCTTTCCCCGAAAATTCGAAGTCAAATTATGCATTTAACCGGTCACTATAAAATCTTTCAGAGATTGTGTACAGATATCTTAAAGCTGGTTCAAAAACCATATACTTCAAGCTGGTTCCAAATCATAGGACTCATACGTTACCTTACAAAGCCGGTTTCAAAATCACAAGGCAATGCCGATCTCAAAATCATGGAACAGATGCTGGTTTCAAATCATAATACAAATACCGATTTCGATTAAGGCCGATTTCAAGATCAAAGAGCAAATGCCGGTTTCAAATTACAATGCAAAGCCGATTTCAATTATTCTTTAAGGCCGGTTTCAAATTACAATGCAAAGCCGATTTTAATTATTCTTAAGGCTGGTTTCAAATTACAATACAAAGCCGATTTTAATTATTCTTTAAGGCCGGTTTCAAATCAAGGCCGGTTTCAAATCAAAGAGCTTATACGTTACTTTACAAAGTCGGTTTACTTTTTCATAAATAAATGACTGGTCATCATCTAAATCATGCAATAATTAAACTTCATGCGTGCGAACATCTTGAAATAACTGAACCTCATTAGTTGCATTAAAAATATGAACTTAAAAGGGTGAGTACACTTGCATTAAACACCTGATTAACAAAAGGTGAGTACTCTTACCTGGATTGGATCTATGAACCCCTTACTTGGTTCTGGCTCGAAGTTCTTAGCGCCTTCACCTGGTCGATTACCCAGCTTCTTATCCTAATTCCCGGGGCCATTACTTATAACCGTTGGGGTTGGTGGTAGTAGGTAGGGTAGGTTATCTGCTCGTACTTCTTTGCATGCTCCCCTTACCTTTCTAAAAGGTCAGCGGGGTGGTTCGGATTATAAAACAGCCGACCATTGAATCATAAGCTGCCAGCAATGACTTCCTCTCAACATTTCCTAAAATCGGTCAACCCTTAACCTCATTTTGACGCCGGTCAACATTTCACCCCTAACTTTTCGGTCAACTTAACTACCCTGACTTGCCTTCTATTCTTATAATTGCTATTACTTCTGGTCAACTGACGTTGATCGGATAAGTACCATTTACATTTTCGGTCAACCGGCGTTGACCGGATGAACTTTCTTTCACGTTTTCGGTTAACATGCGTTGACCGGTTATGTTTCCCTCACATCTTCCGATCAACAGGCGTTGACCGGACCATGTTTTCCTTCACCTTTTTGCCATTCTCTTGACACAAAATAATTTGGTCCTTATATTTTCGATGACAGGAGTTTCCATAGATTTAGTACATTACATATATCTTACTGAGTATTTGACTCACTTTATTGTTATTTTTCTAACCCTTCAGATGATGAATACAAGTTGGTACCTGATGAGTAGGAGTAAAGACAAGAGTGATTTAGGCATGTGGGTTGATATATTTTGATGAAAATGTAGTGGTTGTATGAAACTATGTAATTGATCTTATGATGAAATGAATATGACTTTGGCATTAGTAATTTATTACACTTCCGCAGATTATTATTATGGTTATTATTTATACTTTCATAGAGCTTTATGGTAGATTTTGGTACCCAGTAAATATCTTTGAAAACTCCAATGCCGTATTCATTCGTACGGTGTTGGAGCCACTTATAATATAACGATCATATGGATCCTGTGTATAATGGTTATATATTATCTAAACTTACATAAAAAATGGCATATCATTATGTTTAAGTATTCACGGATATTAAGTAGAAGGAAAGTAATCCGTGATACAAATGGTTTTTGCAAAGTACCTTAACCAAAGGAATCGTTTTGGTCTGTAACACATGATCATTTCTATCCAAGATCTAAATTAGAGCCTTAATATATGTCAAATTCTCAGCAATTTGTAAAGGTTCTTACTCAATCATGTGTGAATAATCATACACATATTTTCTCAATATGAAAATATGAAAGATATCATAGCAATCCGCCAAACTTGGAGGTAAGGCCAACTTATAGGCCACTTCTCTGACCTACTATAAAATTTCAAACAACCTAATGAATCTTGGCTTCAATTTGCCTCTCACTTCAAATCTCAAGATTACTTTTTTAGGAGATACCTTCAAAAATACATGGTCACCCACTTCAAGCTTCAAATTGGATCTCCGTCTATCGGCATAAGTCTTTTGGCGACTTTGGGTAACTATTAAATGATCTCAAATGATTTTAATCTTATCAAAAGTGTCCTAAATGATGTTGGGGCCTAAAATTTTATGATCTCCAATCTCCTCTCAATTAATAGGAGACCTACATCTTCGTTCATATAAAGCCTCAAAAGGGGCCATCCCAATACTTAACTATTAACTGTTATTGTATGCAAATTCGGCTAGTGGCAAATAATTATCCAAATTTCCTTTTATCTCTAAAATAGATACTCTTAATATATCCTCCAAAATCTAAATAATTTTCTTTGACTGTCTATTTGAGGGTGAAACGTTGTACTAAACTTCAATTTGGTACTCAAATTCTTTATATAAGCTATCCCAAAATTTAGACACAAATCTCGGATCACGATCGGAACTATTAAAAATGGTATACCATGTAATCTCAAAATTTCATTTATATACAATTGCGTCAACTAATATGTTGAAAATGTCATCATCACCGGCAAAAAGTGAGAAAATTTCATCAAACTGTCCACAATCACCCAAATAGCATCCACATTTCTCACCATCTTAGACAAACTTGAAATAAAATCCATCACAATATGCTCCATTTCCAACTGGGAATTTGCAGAGGGTGCAAAAATCTTGGAGGTTTCTTATACTTAATTTTGACCTATTGGCATACAATAAACCTTGTCACATACATCACAATCTCCCTTCTCACATTTCGGTAACAAAAAATTTTCTCCATATCTTGATACATTTTATTTACTTATGGATGAATTGTGTACTTAGACCTATGAATCTCATTCAAAATTTCTTCCTTTAACTCTTTAATATTGGATACACAAATCCTATCTTGAAATCAAAAAATTCCCTATGCCTGTATATTGAAATCTGCCCGTGACTTATTGTTCAAATCTTTAGTAATCTTCATCAAATATGGATCGCTTATTTAAGTTTTCTCGACCCTTTCCATAATCACGTGTTGTACTTGAAGATATGAAAAAATCATCCTCAAACCTTATAAGTGTAATCGAATAGTACAACCTTTCGTTCCACTAACATCTCCCATTCCTTGATCATTAAATGGGCTATCATACTTCTAGATTTTCAGCTCAATGCATCGGCAACCATGTTTGTATTTTCTAGCTAATAATATTTCAACAAGTCCATCCATCTACGTTGCAACATGTTTAGTTTCTTCTATGAGAACAAAATTTTCAAACTCTTATGATCCAAATATACTATAAATTTCTCTCAATATAAGTAATGCCTCCAAATTTTTAACGTAATGATCACAACTGCCAATTTCAAATCAAGAGTGGGGTAATTTTGTTTGTAAGCCTTTAACTGTTTTGATCCATAATCAACCACCCGACCATGTTGCATCAACACACAACCCAATCTTTTTTTAGAAATATCATAATACAGCACAAAGCCTCCCGATCCATCTGGAATCGACAATATTGGTGCTAAGGTCAATCTATTCTTCAACTCTCAAAAACTCTGCTTACAATCTTCATTCTAAATAAAGACTGTTCACTTCTGAGGTAAATGCATAAATGGCCTTGAGATCCTCAAGAAATTCTCAACAAAGCACTTATAGTAATGGGCCATACCCAAGAGACTAATTACCTATGCAATGTTGGTCGATTGATCCCAATTCGCCACAACTTTAACCATTTTTGGATCCACTAAAATACCATCCTTGGAGGCTATATGTCCCCAAAATGATACTTTTTTCAATCAAAACTCAATTTTTTTTTAATTCAGTAAACAACCACATTTTCCTCAAAGTTTGTAGCGTAATCATCAAATGAGTTTTATGCTCCTCGAAGTTTTTTGGATAGATTAGAATATCATCAACCAAAATGACAACAAATTGATTTAGATAAGGCTAGAAAACCCGATTTGTGAGATCAAGAAATGTTGCCGTTCATCAACTCAAAAGACATTAGTAAAAATTCATAATGATTGTACCTTATTCTGAAAGTTGTCTTGGGTATGTCCTCATGCTTAATCATCAATTGATACTATCCTGAATGAAGATCAATCTTTGAAAAGACCCGAACTCCTTATAATTGATCAAACAAATAATCTATTCTCGGGAGGTGATACTTATTCATGATTATAATTTTATTCAATTCCCGATAATCAACACATAGCGTTATTGATCCATCCTTCTTTTTCACAAAAAGCATTGAAGCATCCCAAGGTGATATATTCAGTCTAATAAATCCATTCTCCGATAAATCTGGCAATTGTTATTTTAATTCCTTCTATTCAGATAGGTCATCCCATAAGGATTCCTTGAAATTGGCACAGATCCTGACAAAACATCAATAGCAAATTTAATTTATCTATTAAGAGGTAACCAAGGCAAATTCTCTAAAAAGATATCCTCAAATTTAGATACTATTGGAATCTTCTCAATGGCCACATTATGACTCCTAGATATGATTACATATGCAAATGAGCTCGACACCCATCCTTCATCAAATGGCTCACATATAAAATCGAGATCAAACCAATCATCTCCTTTCTAACTATACCTTGGAACTCAAAAATTCATGTCCTAAAACGTAAAATAAAACAAACTTATAATATTAGTCTTACATTGGTGTGATAGCATGCCAACCAATTTATCTTCAAAATAATATTGAAATTAGGCATCACAAGCAATATCAAGTTTGCCAATAATTCAAACCCGTTGACCCAAACTGGACACTGGATATCACAAACTCGGACCATAATAGGTCTAAACAACAAATCAATAAAATCCCATATAACATATAAATAAATCCCAAATAGGGTGTGACATAAATAAACAAATTATAAAATTTTATCATCCAAATAATAATAAATAGAAAGACCTAAAAATTCATCACAGGATCTCATTAGACAACTATTCAAATAATATAAATATAACTTGCATTAAAAAATTGTAAGGGAGGGATAAAATCCATAAACATATACACATTCATCACATATGCTGATCTAAATGTTTAATACATGTCTAAGGGCCACATCTAGCTTGTTCGAAAAACCAAAATACAGACCAATACACATCCCAGTACAGATTCAATCCAAAAATAAAACTAAACTCACCAAAATAATCGATACTGCATCAGATCACATCTAGCTCCTGCAAAATATCCAAGCCCTTTACTTTGAAGGGATAAGAAACAAAAAATATAAGCCTAAAGTTTAACAAGTATCACATATATATATAATAATAAATGAGTTTGAACAAAATAGATGGACGATCCATAAATACAATTCAAAATGGGTAAGATATACGAATCCGAAAACTTATATTGAAAGCCAAATCATAAGCCCAAAGGTCCAATAACAAATCAAAAAGTCACAATGACAAAAGTCATATCACAAATCTAATCATAATCAAAAATTAAAAGTTATAAGGGTAGTCTCATAATCAAATAATAACATGAATCGAATCATAGTCTATTGGGATGTACTCATAACAAATTGTGATCCAAAGTCATATCACATAATTTAAATCATATCATATTCTTACAAAATGTAAACTGAATGAATTGAAATCTAGATCCAAATCACATACTGTGAGATCCTGATCCTGAAATATGATAATTATGGAATAATTAAATTGATGATAAACATAATTAGGATTAAGAATAAGAAAAAAATAGGAACCAAAGCAAAAAGAAGTAAAACCGACAAAAGGGGGGACAGGCGCTTGCCGTGCCCTCAAGAGCAGGAGAGGCCGCTTGAGGCGATGTGGGGGTGAGAAAGTTACGACGGGTGGCGCTCGAGGACCACTTGAGCTCCACCTGGGTGTAAATTTGTGCGCCTAGCGCGTAGTTGGCGCTTGAGCATCGACGGGAAATAAAACGCATGCTGCTCGTTTTCCTTCGCCATTTTTGGCGTTCAGTGAGGAGAGCCACTGGAGAGAAGAGGGAAAGGGAAGGAAAGAGGAAAAATCGCCACTTTCGATCCGATTCGGGTAAAAATAACAGTAAAGCAGGTTAAGGCAAGTATACCCCGGACGTTATGTACTATTTTTACTATTCTGTATCTCTGAATATATATTTATGCCTTAAATTTATATTGTTTTGTATAAATAAAGCATGTTTCTATTAATTAATCAGATAGATTTCAAATTTATTTGTATGTATTGTAATATAGGGCTTTAGTTTCATGATTGTACATACTTTAGATGTCCAATTATCGTTCGAAAGCTCCGTGTCAAACCCTAGTTCAAAAATTAGAGATTGATGATTAAGTTTCCTTGAATCCTGTAATATGTTAAGGCTTATGAGGAAATCTTAGTCTGAAAAGTCCCACAAAAATATACTATAGAACTTCTAAGATGTTTTGAAGCTATCTGAAGGATTTTCGATTAAGGTTTAGTCTAAAAAGTCTCACAGGAATATATTGTAGAACTTTTGAGATGTTCTAAAGCTATCTGAAGGATCTCCGATTAAGGTTTAGTCTGAAAAGTCCCACAGGAATATACTGTAGAATTTCTGAAATATTTTGAAGCTATCTGAAGGATCTCCGATTAAAGTTTAGTCTAAAAAGTCCCACAGGAATGCACTGTTAATCTTCTGGGGTATTATGAAGTTATCTGAAGGATTACCGAATAAGGTTTAACTGGCCGACTGAAATACGATAAGTTAAAGGTTAAAGAATAAGAAGAAATATATGAATCTCAAGATGGAAATGCTAATTGGAGGTTTAATGAGGTCTATCTGACAAATTACACTTGAGGAATTAATCTGAAACTGTATCGTTAAGTCATAGAGAAGTTCTAAAATTGACTGAAGGTTTAATTGTATGAATTGGAAAGGTTTTAGTCGTCAGGAGAATTATGGTTAAGGAAATAAGGATAAGAATGTGCTCCGTTAAGTAAATCAGTAGAATTCCAATATAGCTAGTCATGACCTCGTCCTTAGGTTACTGCATCAAAACTACACTGAATAATAGCTAAATGAACTAAAGAAACCATCCTGCCATCGGAATGTATAGTATGGAAGAGATGTAAGGAATTAAATTGAGCAAAAATCATCCCTCCCTCAGGATATAAAGTATGGAGGGTATGTAAAAATCAAAGTGAATAGAAATTATCCTGCCATTAGGATATAAAGTATGGAAGGTATGTAAAGATTAAAAGTGAACAGAATTATCCTGCCATCGGGATTTAAAGTATGCAGGGTTTGTAAATGATTAAACTGAATAAGAATCATTCTACCATCTTTTTTTTGGTAAGTAATTAATTGCATAAAATTTAAAGAAAATGTACAAGAAGCTATGTTCTTAACCAAGTGTTTTTCCAACTTGGGGAAAGAGACATAGAAACAGGGGAGTCCCTAAACCTATGACATCAGTCATCAAAACTAAGGATATAATAATATTCGATCATTGTAAAGATAACTTCCACCGGCCAGAGTGAATGGAGAAAACGTCATAACAACATTGTCTGGCCACTTCGGCTCAAAACCAATTCGTATCGAAAGATCCGCAACGCATTTCGGCTTTAGAGTACAAAATATACTCCGGCTTCAGCATACACCATGTCACTCTGGCCTCAACTATAGCAGGCCACTCCAGCTTCATAGTGAAAAAAGGCACTTCGGAAACCTCTTACTCCGGAAAATAGGCACTCTGGAAACCACATCAGCATCCGCAACACACACCACTCCGGCTTAATAAGAACAAATTGAGCTCCGGCTTCAACATACACAATGTCACTCAGGCCTCAAAACACGCAAGCCACTCCGGCCTTTTAGTGAAAAAAGGCACTCCGGATACCTCTTATTCTATGCCACTCCGGCCTGTTATCAAAAACAACACTCCGGAACTTGGCCATTCCGGCCACAACTCACGCCTGGCCACTCCGGCCAAAGAGAGTATAATACTCCCTCCGGATTCTTGCAAAGGCCACTTCGGCCTTTTAGCGAAAATGAACTCCGGCCTTTTAGTTTAAGGCACTCCGGCTAATTAGCGGACCAGCATTAGAATGGGCTTCGATGCAGCATACGGTTCCCAGTAGAATATCATCTTCCTTGTCAACATCAGAAGGTATCCAGCGCTGCACAGATCCAACTCTTCACAGAACTCCGGATGTTGTAGGCACAAGGCCACTCCGGCCTCAAGAGCATCTTCGTCCACTCCATCCAATGAGACAAAAATCACTCCGGACATCCAGCTTTTCACAGACCTCCGGAAGTTGAAGTCACAAGGCCACTTCGGCCTCAAGAGCATCTCCGACCACTTCGGCCAATGAGACAAAAATCACTCTGGAAACATCACGCAGTGCCATTTTGACCACATAGTAGAACAAGAAGCACTCAGGCCTCCAAGCTGCCTCAAGGCACAAAACCACCCACTCCCAAACCGGCAGCTGCAGGTTTTCATGCATGAGAAGTCCGATTTTTCATGGATGCAGCTTTACGCCGCCTCCCAGACTTGTACTGACGCCGGGGTTCTTCAGACAGGATCATAAAGGCATTGCCATGAAGCCCAGCTAAAAATTTAATCTGATTACAATTCTGGATACCCGGATAATTTGTTGCCGATTTCAGCAAGGAAGACAGGAATCCAAAAACAACCTTCTCCTCCTTTGGAAAGAATGAGGCACTATGGGCTTCAGAGATATCAGCCGTAAAAACTAGTTGGAAAGCCAACAAATAAGCATCATGGGGAAACCCATTATCTGCCGCATCCAACGGAAAGGCTGAGCGGAACTTACTAAAGTTTTCATCAGTTAAATCCTGCCAGCACCTGTTCAGGAAGTCTGTCGCAAGTTTCCTATGTTCAGCAAGGGCGACTTGGAATAGTTTACGAGAGAAGAATCATTCTACCCTCAGGATGTAAAGTATGGAGGGTTTGTAAATGATTAAACTAAATAAGAACTATTCTACTCTCAGGATGTAAAGTATGGAGAATAATAGATTTAAAAGAAAATTGAATATTCTGAAATATAGACTCTGAATCGAGAACTGGATTAAGGTTTTGAAATATGGACTCTGCATCAAGAACTAGATTAAGGTTCTAAAATATGGACTCTGAATTGAGAACTAGGTTAAAGTTCTGAAATATGGACTCTGAATTGAGAACTAGGTTAAGGTTCTGAAATATAGACTCTGAATTGAGAATTAGGTTAAGGTTCTAAAATATGGACTCTGAACCGAATTCTAAATCAGGAACTAAGGATCTGAAATCATAAATTTTTTGGTATTCTGCACCGCAATAGGTTTCCTAGTATTCTGCATCATATTTATGCTTCTGTTCTCTCGCCTGCATGCATGAATTTTTCGCATCCGTTTTTAAGTTCTCGTCTGAAAGTACGTATATGTTTTGAATATATATATATATATATCATTGTATGGTTTTATTGTTTTGGGTACATTTGCTGAGCTATTAAGCTCACTCCTTACTTTCTATTCTTCCCTCCAGATAAGTAAAAGCTTGAAAAGGATCGAAATCAAATCTAGTTAGAAGAAGGGAAAGCTCGTAAGTTTTGAAGACCTTGAAGGATTTTGGTAGATGAAAGGATTTTGGATTCTTGTAGCTAGCATTTTGAAATGAACAATGTATATTATGATAATGCGAAATGACGTTATATCATGATGTATGTTCTGTTCTTACTTCCACAAGTTGACTTATGGATTTAGTTGCTTCTGCGTTATTTTGATACTTTGAATATGTATAGGTCCTAGATGGCATCTCCTTCTGAGTTTAAAATGTTGGATAAAATGTGTTGTGTTGAAGCCACAAATGATATGGCAATTTGTGATCTTGTGAAATGGGTGTTGTAGGAAAAGTAAGGTATTTGATTAGTTGTGTGTTTGTATAGGTTGTTCAATATAGGTTGTACTTTTGGTTTTCGTCTAGTTACAAAGGAGACTCTGCCGAAATTTTCTACAGGATTTAAATGATTTAAGTTCTGCGTGTGTTTGACGGAGAGCTCTATAAGGATTAGGATTCGTTCCATCACACAGACAAATAAAGGGGAAATTGAAACAAAATTATATAAATTGAAACACTTTTGGAACAAATCACATATTCAAATGTACAAGATATACCAAATCCCATCTATGGGCTAAATCTACGAATCCTAAATCAGAGTCTGAATACAAATTTATGTAGAAATACAAAATATACACGAAATTAGAATACCAAAGCTTTAAAAGACTAACCTAAGGAAGGGTTACACATACTCTCGTTAATTTTAAGCCATATCAACCACTATTTAAACTCATAGGTAGGGCCATCTATGTACTCTGTTTCCTATAAATAAGGAACTTGGTAACTATATTTTACCACCTGCGACATTCGATGCAATCTTTAAATTTATCAGATATATTAGGACGTCTGAATATATTAAAATTTTCATTCAAATTTTATACAGATGGGGTGGATTAGCTACAAATGAATCCTCTTTCTGCTGGTAGAAGAGGGAGTCACATAATTTTTTCATCAAGAGCATAGTCTCCCTGTCGAGAAAGGCATCACAAATCACATATTTGAATCACATCATAAAAGTAGCAACCTCAAATCCCAGGCAACAATACATGTGAACAAATGTATGGCCCATATAGATTTTATATCCATTTCCATTTAAATATACAGATATAAAAATATATAGTATCAAATGCTTATCCATTTATCCAGAAAATCACAAAACCCTCTAATATTCATAAATCCAGAACAAAGCCTCCAAACAATTGGTAAAATGTGTGCATACACAAGGGGATACAAAGAGGGTGAGTAAAAATGGCATGTAATAACATTAAACCTTCAAAATATAAGCAAAACATGTCAAACATTGAAACAGATCAAAGATAGGACTTAGGGATACTTGCCTTAACCCTATACCAAGTAGATTTGACGAAAGGATATACCGATCAATCTTTTTCTCTTTTCCTCTTTCGTCTTCCTTCTTCTTTCTCTTTCCCTCCTCTACTCTGTCATGCACGAAATGGCCTGCCAGCCCATCATTGTGCCTTATATAGGGTCGACACTCGAGCATCACCTTAGGCGGGCATTGAGCACCTCGCCCATGGGTTCCAGCACTTGAGCACGACCCTTGGGCATGCTTGAGGCTCTCGCCCACGGGTTTTCTAATGCTTCAAGCACCCTTCGAGCGTGCCTCAAGTGCTGACTAGCTAATCCAATTTTCTTTAAATTTTCACAAAATACTATTAATCTGATACATCCAATTATCTTAAAATAATAATAATTTCAAATAAATCAAATGGGAAAAATTGGGCATTACAATTCTCCCATCCTTATAAAAATTTTGTCATCAAAATTTACATACCTCAATCCTCAAATGGATTGGGGTTATTTTTCTCGTACTTCATCTTCGTGCTCCTAAGTTGCTTCTTCAATTGAATGGTTTCTCCAAAGTATCTTGACCAAGGGACTCTTCTTGTTCCTCAATACTTGATCCTTCCTATATAATATTTAATCGAGTTTCTCAACATAGGATAAATTCTCATTAATCTCCAAGGGCTCAAACTCAATCACATGAAAAGGATCATATATATATTTCCTCAATATATAAACATGAAATACGTCATGCCAATTTGTCAAGTTCAGAGGCAAAGTCAATCTATGGGCTACCTCTCTAATTTGCTCCAAAATCTCAAAGGGCCTAATAAACCTTGACTTTACTTTGCTTTTCTGTCTAGACCTCAAAATCCCTTTCCTCAGAGACACCTTTAGAAACACATAGTCGTTCACATCAAACCTTAAATCATATCTTCTCTTATCAGTATAACTTTTTTGGCAACTTTGAGCCACAATTAAACAATCTTGAATAATCTTAATCTTCTCAAAAGTATCCTAGATAATATCGGGACCTAACAATCTACGATCAATGATCTCCTCCTAGTTAGTAATAGACCTACATATCCATCCATATAAAGCTTCAAAAGGGGCTATCCTGATACTCAACTGATAGTTATTATTATAAACAGACTCAGCAAATGAGAAATAATTATCCCGATTGCCTCTCATATCTAAAACTAATGCCCTCAACATATCCTTTATTATCTGTGTGATCCTTTTATATTGGCCATCTATTTGCGGATGAAACACCATGCAAAATTTCAGCATGGTTGTGACGGACCATATTCTAACTGGGATTCGGCAAGGTCCCGTCTGTAAAATATTTGTACTATTCATATGTACAATTGTGTAAATATCACAACAACAAATACATAGGATCAAAAAGACACAATCTAATGTGTGGCTCCAACGTCATATTTTCAGATACAACATCGGTGTAAAAGAGATGTTACTAGGTACCTAAACTCAGACCATAATAACCTATAGAAGTATATACAATCATTAATATACAGCGAAATTAGACTCATCAGTACATCATAGATATAAACAAATACATTGATGCATATCCATCCAAAAATGTACAAAGTCCTCCATACTTATGAACAAAACCACAAAATCTAAGTCTACAAAATTATCTTCAAAGTCCACGGCCTAGCTAATTGTTAATCTTTACTATTCCTCATCAGGTATAAGCTCGTACTCATTTAAAGGCAAGGAAATAGTAAGGAGTGAGCTGAATGCTTAGTAAGGTACAATATAATCAAGGACAATAAGTAGTATACTCAAAATAAATCAAGAGAAAGGAATAGGAATATAATATAGATGTATAAACATGAAATATGATCAATACCTTTCTGGAACATGTTTATCTTTCCATATATTTTATCTGATTCCTTTAAATTCTAAAATATATAGAAATTTTTTCATATTTAGGGATCAGGGCTAGTAGGCATTACCAGCTAACAGAATAACTGAATGAGAAAATGAATGTGTATGCTTCCACACATTTTAAAGCACTACCCACGCAATTCAAATATCTCATGGTGAGCGGTATACCTTTAACCCGATATATGACGCCATAAACATATGACACCATGGCATCTCCCGTGGCCCAGGAGTATTCCTCAGTCTACCACGATAATATCTTAAGACATGTCAGAAAATATTATCCTCTAGTATATAAATCCTTAGTCCAATTTTATGATTACTTATTCTTAGAAAAAATTAGAAAATCCACACCACTTTGAGTCAAATGAAATTTTGTAGCTTTTGAACAACAAATGCCTTCACAAAAACATCCAACATAATTTTCGGAACATGTAAAATTACATATACAAGATATATGTGAACAAACACCAAATAATCACATTCACAAGTTAGGGTTTCAATTTTCTAAGGCCAAATCATGTAAAGATCCCAAAATAAGTGGGTGGAACAATAGGGCATAGGGTTAGGGTTTCCACGAAACACAATACTATATAAAACTGTCAGATCGGGCACAAAATCAATATAAATGCATGGTTGAGACATGACTATCATAAAATATAAGTTTAGACGGGTATCGAAATAAAAATACTAGAAAAGAACAGAACAAAAAGTGCAACAAGAGAAAGAAAAGTATATGAGTGTACTTGTCTCGACCTGATCTATAACTTCTTTAACTAACTCTAAGCCGGAAATAGACTCGAAGCCTTGATCTCCTTCTTCTCTCTCTTCTCCTTCACGTTGTCTCTCTCTTCTCTCTCTCTTTCTTTCAAAAAAATGTTCGAAAAATAGCTGCGTTGGTATGTATATATCCAGAATAGCGCTCGAGCGGTAGTCGAGCATTGCTCGGGTGCCACGACCTTGGAATCCACACCTCGAGCGCTCATCGGGCATGCCTCCAGCATGCCCATTCTTGAAAATGTGCCTTGAGCATGCCTTGGTTGTGACCATTCTGCTAAACGTGCCCTGGGCGCACCTCGAGTGTCACTTAGGCGCCAGGTCTCCTACTCCCGATTTTGCTTCTGAAACTTAATTTTTCATATACTTTAAGCCTAATTTTGATTATATTAGCTTAATTACCCCTGATTACTATATTTTGGAAACCGGTACCTTACAACTCTTCCCACTTATAAAAATTTCGTCATTGAAATTAACAAATCTTCGAAATCAAACAAACACACATACCTCAAAATAAATGGGGATATCTCTCCCGAATCTCATCCTCCCTTTCCCATGTCGCTTCATCGTGAGAATGGTTCCTCCATAATATCTGCACAAGAGGTATGGTCTTTGAGTGCAAGATCTGGTCCCTCCGATCTACAATCTATACAGGCTCCTCTAAATAGGACAACTCTTCATTAATAGCCAAGGGGCCATAATCTATTACGTGTGTTGGATAATGAATGTACTTCCTCAACATCGATACTTGGAAAACAATGTGCACATCAGCCAAATTCAGTGGTAACGCCAATCAGTACGACACCTCTTCGACCTTCTCCAAAATTTTGAAGGGTCCAATAAATCACGGTTTCAATTCCCCCTTAATACCAAATCTAGTGGTTCCCTTCGATGGCGAAACTTTAAGGAAAACAAAATCACCAATCTCAAATATGAGCTTTGATCTACTTCGGTTAGCATAACTTTTCTGCTTACTTTAGGTCATCTTCAACTTCTTGAAAATCACCGCAATTTTCTTCGATATTTTCCTAATAACATTAGGACCCAAAAGTTGTCTGTTTTCTGTCTCCTCCCAATGGATAGGAGATTGACACTTCCTACCATACAATGTCTCAAATAGAGCCATGCTAATACTTGCCTAAAAACTTTTATTATAAGGAAAATTCACTAATGTTTGGTGATCATCCCAATTCCCCTTCAACTCTATCCCCGATGCTCTAAACATATCCTCTGAAATCTAGATAGTCTACTCTGATTGGCCATTTGTCTAAGGATGATACACCATGCTAAACTTCAGGTTTATCCCTAATTCTTGATACAGACTCTCCCAAAATTTAGAGACAAAACGTGGATCATGATCAAACACAATAGATGCTGGCACACCATGAAGTCTAACAATCTCATTAATATACAATTGTGCTAGACGATCATGAGAATACGTCGTCCGAATGCCTAAGAAATTAGTCAATTTTGTTAGCCAATCCATAATGACTCATATCGTATCATGATTTCTCAAAGTCCTAGACAAACCTATAACAAAATCCATAGAAATATCCTTCCATTTTCAACTCGGGATAGGCAGCGACTGTAATAAACCCAAGGGTTCCTCCTTTTAGCCCTCAACTGCTAACAAATAAGGCACCTACCAACAAAAGCTACAATCTCCCTTTGCATATTCCTTTACTAGAACATTTTCTTTAAGTCTTGGTACATCTTATTAATTCTAGGACGGATAATGTACCTGGTCCGATGAGCCTCCTCATGATCTCTTTTTTCAACTCCTTGTCATCAGGCACACATAAACAATTCTGGAATCTCAAGACTCTGTCGGCATGAATACTAAAATCAACCCAAGAGTCTCGATCAAGATCTCTAATAATATCCATAAAAAATGGATCATTTGCTTGTCTATCTTTAATGCTTTAGAGGATCTCATGTTACACCTACAGGAATGACAATATCATCCTATTATTTTTAAGGTACCGCTGGATATAATAGAACTTCAAATAATCCAACATTTCCATCTGCTTGATTTGTAACATCGCTACAAAACTGGTCCGACAACTAAGAGCATCCATGACCATATTAGCTTTCCAGGCTGATAATGGATTTTACAATTATAGTCCTTCAGGAACTCAATCCATCTCTGTTGTCTCATATTCAACTCTTTCTACAAAAATAGGTACTTAAGGCTCTTATGATCAGAATATACCAAAAATTTCTCACTGTATAGATAATACCTCCAAATCTTCAACGCAAACACTATGGTGGATAGCACCAAATTATGGATAAGGTAATTCTTTTCATGAATCTTTAACTGCTGACACACATAAGCAACAACCTTCCTATTCAGCATCAAAATACAATCAAGTCCAATCTTAGAAGCACCACAATACATCTTAAAACCACTAGAATCGTCAAAAATAGTCAGAATCAGTGTAGAAGTTGACCTATCATTTAACTCCTGAAAACTCCTAGCACATTCTTCTATCCATTCAAACCTAATCTCCTTCTTCATCAATTGGGTAAGTGGCAAGCAATACGAGAGAAATTCTTCACAAATTTACGATAATATCCAACCATCGCAGAAAACTCTAAACCTTCGTCATCGTCGTCGGTTAGAGCGATTTGTCTGGTTAATTCTGTTAACGAACGAGATCTCAGCCTGCTAACTAACTATGTGGAGCTATCCCCCAATGGCTAGCTTCTTAGAGGGACTATGGCCTTCCAGGCCATAAAAGTTTGAGGCAATAATAGGTCTGTGATGCCCTTAGTTGTTCTGGGCTGCACTCGCGCTACACTGATGAATTTAGTGAGTCTATAGCCTTAGTCGATAGGCTCGAGTAATATTTGAATTTTCATCGTGATGGGGATAGATCATTGTAATTGTTAGTCTTCAACGAGGACTTCCTAGTAAGCGTGAGTCATCAACTCGTGTTGACTACGTCCTCGCCCTTTGTACACACCGCTCGTTACTCTTATCGATTGAATGGACTAGTTAAGTGTTCGGATCACGGCGACGTGGGCGGTTTCTTGTCAGCGATATCACGAGATGTCCACTGAACCTTATCATTTGGAGGAAGGAGAAGTCGTAATAAGGTTTTCGTAGGTGAACCTGCGAAAGGATCATTGTCAAAAATTGCTAGGCATAGCGACCCGTGAACATGTTAAAATAAATCGTCAGGGGTGTGGCGCATAATGTGGCATGGTGCCCATGAATGTGGATTGAGCCCACACCTTATAGTGTTCTCAAGGAGTGGCAATGGGCATGCCGGGTTAGGCTTGGCACAAGAACAAATCCCGGTGTGGATCGTGCCAAGGAACACTAACATAGCATGCATTACCTTGCTGCTGAATGCCCGGTGAGTGAGGTGGCGACTTGTCATATTTGAACGACTCTTGGCAATGGATATCTTGGTTCTCGCATCGATGAAGAATGTAGCGAAATGCAATACTTGGTGTGAATTACAGAATTCGGTGAACCATCGAGTCTTTGAATGCAAGTTGCGCCCGAAGCCTCTAGGCTGAGGGCACGTCTTCCTGGGCAACACGCATAGCATCGCCTCCAACCAAGCTATTGTGTCTTTGCATGCTAGGTTGGGGTGGAAAGTGGCCTCTCATGCGTTGTTGTGCCGTTGGCCTAAAATCGAAGCTCGGCAACTGTGTCATGACATTCAGTGGTCGACAAGGCAAAGGCCAATGTTACATCGTGTCGCGCTCAGCACATCGCCCGTGAAGCTTGCATGACCCTGCCGTGTCGTTTGTATGACACTAGTGCAGCAACCCTAGATCAGGCGGGGCTACCCACTGAGCTTAAGCACATTAATAAGCGGAGGAAAAGAAATTTACAAGGATTCCCCTAGTAATGACGAGAAAAACAAGAAGTTCCCAGCTTTAGAATTGGGTAGCTCTGTTGTCTGAATTGTAGTTTGGAGAAGCATCTTCCACGATGAACTAGGCCCAAGTCTCTTGGAAAGGGGCATTAGAGAGGGTGAGAGCCCTGTCGTGCCCAAACTCTATTGCACCACCAGGCATTGTTAGCGAGTCAATACTTACCAAAAAAAAAAAAAAAGTTGTTAGCGAGTCAAGTTGTTTGGGAATGCCGCCCCTAGCAGGTAGTAAATTTTGTCCGAGGCTGAATAACGACGAGAGACTAATAGTGAACAAGTACCACAAGGGAAAGATGAAAATGACTTTGAAAAGAGAGTCAAAGAGTGATTGAAATTGTCGAGAGGGAAGCGAAACGGTCACAAGCCGGCCCACCAATCTTCTCGGGGCGTGGACCGATGTAGATTAAGGGGCAGCTAAAACCCAAGCTGTGGACGAGCTCAAGAGTGTCGTTCCAGTGATCGTGGAAGGCGGCGTGCATCGTCACGGCGTGCTTGGCACCTGCACGCTTCGAGCGTCGGCCTGCGGCCCCCCATTCAGCCTGACATGTGTGCGAGTCAATGGGCGAGTTCTATCAAGGCCAAAGTGATATTGATGTGCAAGTCAATTGTCTGACTTGGGTATAGGGGTGAAAGACTAATCGAACCATCTAGTAGCTAGTTCCCTCCGAAGTTTCCCTCAGTATAGCTGGAGCTAGAAGTGAGTTATATCTGGTAAAGTTAATGACTAGAGGCATTGGGGGTGCAACACCCTCGACCTATTCTCAAACTTTAAATAGGTAGGATAGCGCAACTACTTTGTTAAGCTGTGACATGGAATTGAGAGCTCCAAGTGGGTCATTTTTGGTAAGCAGAACTGGCGATGTAGGATGAACCGAAAGCCAGGTTACGGTGCTGAAATGTGCTCTAACCTAGATCCCACAAATGGTGTTGGTCGATTAAGACATCAGGACAGTGGTCAAGGAAGTCAAATTTTGTTAAGGAGTATGTAACAACTCACCTGCCGAATCAACTAGTCCCGAAAATGGATGGCGCTTAAGCGTGCGACCTACACCCGGCCGTCGGGACAAGTGCCAAGCCTTGATGAGTAGGAGGGCACGACGGTCATTGTAAAATCTGTGATGCGAGCCAGGGTGGAGCGGCCATCAGTGCAGAACTTGGTGGTAGTAGCAAATATTCAAATGAGAACTTTGAAGGCTGAAGAGAGGAAATGTTCCATGTGAACGGCACTTGCACATGGGTTAGTCGATCCTAAGAGACGAGAGAAGTCCATCCGACAGCGTGCCAGCACGAGCTTCGAAAGGGAATCGAGTTAAAATTTCTGAATTGGGATGCAACAGTTGATAGCAACGTTAGGGAGTTTGGAGACGTCAGCAGGATCCTTGAGAAGAGTTATCTTTTCTGCTTAGCAGCTTGCCCACCCTTGAAATGACTCAGCCAGCGGTACGGTCCAGTAGCTGGAAGAGCACTGCATGTTGCGTGGTGTCTGGTGCTCCTCTAGCGGCCCTTGAAAATCCAAAGGACTGAGTGTCGACCATGCCCTATCGTACTCATAACCGCGTTAGGTCTCCAAGGTGAACAACCTCTGGTCGATGGAACAATGTAGGAAAGGGATGTCGGTAAAATGGATCCGTAACTTAGGGAAAAGGATTGGCTCTGAGGGTTGGGCACGGGGGTCCTAGTCTCGAACCCGTTGGCTGTCGGTGGACTACTCGAGCTGCCTCTGTGGTGAAAGCAGGTCGCCGCATGCCGGCCGGGGACAGACTAGAAACGGCTCCCTCTGGGGCTTTCCCTAAGCACCATACAGCTGACGTAGAACTGGTACGGACAAGGGGAATCCGACTGTTTAATTAAAACAAAGCATTCTGATGGACCTGAGGATGCTTATGCAATGTAATTTCTACATAGTGCTTTAAATGTCAAAGTGAAGAAATTCAACTAAGCACGGGTAAATGGCAGCAGTAACTATGACTCTCTTAAGGTAGCTAAATGCCTTGTCATCTATCAGTGGCGTGAATGAATAGATTAACAAGATTCCAACTGTCTCTATCTATTATCTAGCGAATCCACAGCCAAGGGAACGGGCTTGGCAGAATCAGCCGGGAAAGAAGACTCTGTTGAGCTTGACTCTAGTCCGACTTTGTGAAATGGCTTGAGAGGTGTAGGATAAATGGGAGCCATCTGGCAAAATTGAAATACCACTACTTTTAATGTTATTTTACTTACTCCGTGAGTCGGAAGCAGGGCATGGCCCCTCGTTTTAGACTTAAGGCTCACCCAACAAGCCGATCCGAGTGGAGGACATTGTCAGTTGGGAAGTTTGTCTGGGGTGGTATATTTGTTAAAAGATAACACAGGTGTCCTAAGATGAGCTCAACGAGAACAGAAATCTCATGTGGAGTAGAAGGGTAAAAGCTTGTTTGATTCTGATTTTCAGTATGAATATAAACCGTGAAAGCATGGCCTAACCATCATTTATACTTCTGAAATTTGAAGCTAGAGGTGTTAGAAATGTTACCATCGGGATAACTAGCTTGTGGCAGCCAAGCGTTCATAGTGATGTTGCTTTTTGATCCTTCAATGTTGGCTCTTCCTATCATTGTGAAGCAGAATTCACCAATTGTTAAATTGTTCACCCACCAATAGGGAATGTGAGCTGGGTTTAGACCATCGTGAGACAGGTTAGTTTTACGTTATTGATGACAGTGTCGCGATGAAAATTCAACATAATATGAGAGGAACAGTTGATTCACATAATTGGTTTTAGTGCTTGGTTGAAAAGCTAGTGACGTGAAGCTACTGTGTGCTGGTTTTTCACTAAACACCTCTAAGTTAGAATCTAGGCCAGAAGTGATGCATGTGCTCGTTGCTCGTTTGCCAACCCGTAGTAGGGGCCTAGCCCCAAAGGGCACATGTCTTTGGCCAAGCCCCCATGGCGGATGCACCGCGTGAGCTGCCTAGAAGTATAATTTCCATCAAGCGTGGGTTGAATCATTTGTAGAAGACTTAAATACACGACAGGGTATTATAAATGGTAGAGTAGTCTTGCTTCCACGATCCACTAAGATTTAGCCCTACATCACCCCAATTCGTCTGTCCCCCGAAACAGAGCAACAATGCAAAAAAAAATGGAGGCTCGAGGAAGGACAACACTGTTGTAGCTATCCACCCCGCTCCACGTTACCCCCAAGATGCTCCTATGAAAACCACTAACTTTTCAAGGCAGGATAACTGAAATGAAATAGAAGGAAGCATCGTTGGCCACATCTCTAACTTTTCAGGGTATGTCCCTATGGCGCCCCAACAATAATCTGATTCAACTATGTCACACAACTGCCACGGCAGTGTCGTGTGCCCAGTAGTGCCCGTGTCACGATCTTGTCATGCCCTAAGCATGCCCCATCGATGACCTACGTTGTGCCGCTGTTGTGACCGACCGATGCCCTTGTCACAGCCTACAGCACTCATGTTACTTGTCGTGCTCCAGTAGTTTCCTTGTCACGCCCAGCAGTGCTGGTGTTGCGCCGATGTCGTGCCCCAAGAATGCCCTTGTTGGGTCGGTATTGCACCGAGCAGCTCCCTTGTCACGCCCTGTAACTACCTTATCGCTCCCAGTTGCACCCATGTCACTTGTCGTGCCCAACAGTATTGGTGTCACACAAGCAGCTCCCTTATTGCGCCCAACAGCATTGGTGTCACACCCGTGCCGATCCCTTATCGCCCGCAATGGCGCCCATGTTACTTGTCGTGCTCCAACGGCTCTCTTCTCGCCCTAGCAGTGCTCCCAGGAACACCCTTATCACATTGATGTCGCACCCAACATCTCCCTTGTCACACCCAGTAGCGCTAGTGTTGTGCCCGTGGCGATCCCTTGTCATTCCTAGTAGCGCCCATGTTGCTTATTGAGCTCTAGCAGCTCCCTTCTCATGCCTAGTAGTGCTCCCAGGAATGCCCTTATCACACTGATGTCAAGCCTAGCAGCCCCCTTATCATGTCCAGCAGCGCTGGAGTCACACCATGCCGGTTTGTTGTCACTCCCAACAATATTCGCGTCGCTTGTCGTGCTCTAGTAGCTCCCTTGCCGTGCCTAGCAGTGTTGTCATGCCGGTGTCATGCCCCGCATCTCCCTTGTCGCGCCTAGTAGCGCAGGTTCGCACCCGTGTCAGTCCTTTGTCATTTGTCATGCTCTAACAGCTCCATTGTCGCGTCAGTGTCATGCTCAGTAGCTCCCTTGTCGCACCCAGCAGCGCTGGTGTTGCGCTTGTGCCGGACCTTTGTCACTCCCAGCGGTGTCCGCATATCTTATCGTGCTCCAGCATCTCCCTTGTCGCACCCAGCAGTGCTCCCAGGAACGCCCTTGTCGTGCTGGTGTCACGCCCAATAGCTCCTTTGTCGCGCCTAGCGGCATTGGTGTTGCACCCGTGCTGGTCCCTTGTCACTCCCAACAATGCCCACATCGCACTTTTCATACTGCAGTAGCTCCCTCATCGTGCCCAGTAATGCTGGTGTTGTGCCTTAGCAACATCGTTGTCGTGCCCAGCGGTGCCTAGGTCGCTCCCCTGGAACGCCCTTATTGCGCCCAACAACTCCCCAGCGTGCAATAGATGTGCCCTTATAGTGCCTAACGCATCCCTACAGTGCTTGTGTCATCCCCAGCAATGCTTAGGTCGATCCAGCACCACCCGTGTCGCGCCCATGTGGCACTCGGCAGTTTCCTTGTCGCGCCCAGCGACGTCCTTATCACACATTGCTACACCCTTGTCACGTCCAAGTAGTGCCCTTGTCGCCCAAGGCGTGCTCCAACAGTGCCCATGTCGCCTTTGTGTTGTGCCTGGCTTGCTCCCCAACATCGTTCATGTTGTGCCCAGCCCCAGCGCACCCTATCAATGCCCTTGTCACCTAGTAGCTGTCTTGTCGCGCCCGTGCTACTCCCTTGTTGCACGTCAGTAGTGCCCTTGTCGTGCCCAGTAGTGCCGGTGTCGCACCCGTGTTGCACCTAATGCTAGTCCCTTGTCACAACTAGCAACATCCATTCACTTGTCGAGTCCAATGTGCCTCAGCCGCTCCCTTGTCGCGTCCCATCAGTGCCTTTGTTGAGCCTAGCAATGCTGGTGTTGCGCCCATGCGGCTCACTTGTTACGGCCTAGTAGAGCCCTTGTCGCACCCCAGCAACAATGTTGCCATGCCACATTAGTGCCCTTGTTGCGCCCAATAGCTCTGGTGTCGTGCCCATGCCACTCCCTTGTTGGGCCCAATAGCGACCTTGTCGTACCCCATCAGTGCCCTTGTCGCGCCCATGCTACTCCATTGTTGTGGCCCAACAGTGCCCTTGTTGTGCCTCAGCAATGACCTTGTTACACTGGGCAGCGCCTGGGTCGCTCCCCAGCACAACAAGGGTGACAGAACGGGTTATAATCCTTTGATGACTTCCATCAATAATCATATTTAACCACTTTTGACTAATACGTTATTATTTATAAATATATTAATTTCTATTGAAAATTAGGCAGAGTCACTCCTAAATTTGGACAATAACTATACACATAACCTGAATAGTAAAACCTGTACAAGACATATATATAGGTAGACATAAAAATTTAATCACAACACATGCACAGGATCAAAATCAAAATGTCACTACATCCATGGCTCTAACACAATAATCACAAACTACCATATTAGATTTAATAAGAGATGCCATCTAGGAATCTATACAAATCCAAAATCAGACCTGCGGAAAAATAACTATAATCCCTAAATAACCTGCGGAAGGATACTATGCCATAATAATATACAACATTTAGCTTGCATTGGTTATTTACATTCACATTATATCAAACACATCCAAATTCTAAGTCTCCAAGGTCCAGCAATTTTCATTTGGCTATTCCCTATCTTTACTCTTTCTAATCATGCATCAGCTCATTGGTTTCATCCAAAAGAGTAGACAAAAATAGTAATGAGTGAACCAATTGCTCAATAAGGTACTATAATAACAAGGAAATGTAAAATTTTCATATAAAACACACACACACACATATATATATAGATCCACTAAAGGAATTTGGAGCCAAACACGTATATGAACAATGCAGAATCATGAAACGATGTATGAACATAAATTTGTAATGGAACATGTCCTATCTTTTAAGACCTTTCGTTAATAACATACTAAACTAATATTCTAAATTTTAAAACATTAATTTCTACAGAAAATTAGGTAGAGTTTCTTCTAAAAACGGGCTAAAAATCATACAAACAACTTGTATTATCACAATCCTACATTACATATAAAATCGCCAATTCTCAAAATTTAATCCACAGGATCAACATATGTTATATCATCCATGGCTCAAATGCAGTACTTCTAATTATTGTATTGGATCTAAGAGAGATGCCATCTAAGACCAAAGCAAAATCTATAATCCAAAACAGTATTGCGGAAGCAACTATAACCATATGTCAACAAGTGGAAGCAAAAACAATATATCCATCATAATATATATATACTACATTATCAGAATATACAACATTCATTCAAAACCAATCATATACATCCATAATTCTTCAAGTCTCCAAAATCTTCAAAGGTTTTTAGGCCCAACAAGCTATCTTTCGTCTAGCTAATCCTATCTTCAGTTCTTATCAGGTTTCAGCTTATCTAGAAGGGGACATAAAGTAAGGGGTGAGCCGAAGGCTCAGTAAGGTACCATAAAACAAAAACAAAAATTATTCATATAAAATGTATAATTACATACAGAGAAAGAAACATGGAAATATAAACATGCAATGTAAACATGCAAGTAAACAAGATAAAACATGAAATGATTCATAAAGCTGAGGAAATATGCTCAAAAGTTCATAGTTCCTGTGCAAAAACAACTTGATCATTAGTTCCTCCTTATTTATATCCCGAGGGCAGGATGGTTCTCCTTAACTCTTATTCCTTTGTTCTTGGGTATTAATACACTTGGTTTTTACTTCTTATTCTTGAACATCATTCGCTTGTTCGTGGTTCTTCATTCAAAATTCTTATTCAAATAATCCAAAGATCCATAATTCTTATACAAATGATCCGACGATCCATTATTCTTATAAAAATGATCCGAAGATTCATAATTCTTATACAAATGATTCGAAGATCTATAATTCTTATACAAATGATCCGAAGATCCATAATTCTTACACAAAGTTCATATCCTTCGAACTTTACATCCCAAGAGCAGGATGTTCAATTGGGCTTTATCATTGTCCTCCAAAATTAACGCCTCGAGGAAGGTGGTCCACGCATCATTTGATGGATGGGGTTATACCCCTAGCATGCCGGTGAGCTTTGGGCTGAAGCCATCAAACAGGCTTGGACCTCTCAATAATATCGGATGGCGTAACATGTTACGACTTTTTAGAGGAAACTTGTTCGAAAGGCCCACATAACTTATCATAACTTATCAAATAGCATTTCCTTCTCATATCTCGAGATATACAAATACCCTACTCTCCATTTTCGAGTTAGGGTTGGAAGTGAAGCTTTCGGACATGAAACGAACACAAAATACATGCCAAACATTGAAATCAAACACATAAATCATGATATTAATACATAATCATGAAATCAACCTATAAAATCATGAGAAACATGCATGATTCGAACTAAATATTAAAGAGAGAGAATTTTAGAGCATAAATACTGAAGTGGAGATGTAACATGGCAGTAATAACGAAAATAAAGTTTAGGGGTACACTTACCTCAACCTGATGTATTGATTTCCTTACTCTGATCAGATCAAAAACGCCAGAGATTTCCTTCCCTTTTCCTCTTTTCTCTTCTCCTCCCTTCTGTTTTCCTTCCTTGTTGTGCGTGTTGTGCCTCCTTTGCCTCTCTCTCTCTCCCTTCTTTCCCTTTTATAAACACAAAACGAAGGCAGTGGAAGCCTCTAGAGCACGCTCGAGCGCCGCTCGAGCATGCAACGAGCGCCAAGACACAACCCAGGATCGCCCTCGAGCGTGCATTGAGCTCCAAGACACAAGCTAGGATCGTGCTCGAGCGTGCATCAAGTGCCAAGACACAACCTAGGATCGTGCTTGAGCAATCATCAAGCAGTCGATTTTGTTTTTTGCGCCTGGGTGGCGCCTCAGGCACGGTTCGGGAGCCCCCATTCTATTAAATGCGCTCGAGTGGCATCTCGAGCTCAGCTCGGACGCACACATTCTGTCAATGCGCCCAATTTGCGCCACGGGTGCAGCTCGAGCGTCGAGGGCTCAGGTGCTTATTTTGCTTTCGAATCAAATTTTCTCTTCATTTTTTCTTAATCCATTTATCCCAAACTTAATTATATTAACTTAATGACTAGGAATTACCATGTTTTGGAACCTAGGTCGTTACAATCTTCCTCACTTACAAAAATTTAGTCCTCAAAATTTAACGAATCTCGGATATAACCTTCCTGACATTCCTAAGTCACTTTTCTCATTAAATGATTTCCTAGGAAACCTTAAGCATTCAAATTGTTCTAACCTTTATTACCCAATATGTTTTATCCAAATCTAAATCCATCAAGTCTAAGAGTAACCCAATTCAGCAATTACTTTTTCAACCTAGTTCAAAACCTTAGTTAGGAAGAATTTTCTTACTTCAATTGACATTAAGCCTCGAAATAATGAGTCCTTTTGATCCTTAAATTTAACTTTAACATGGGTTTACCATGCTTCCATTGCGCAAATCTATTTAATTATCTATCTATAAATTATTCAGTTATAATTTACCACCATATCTGATTAAGCTAACACCCAAAATTTTTCAGATCGAGTTTGATCAAGATTCCGACATTAACCTCAAATCACAATTAAACCTTAACTTCTCGTTATTTCATTAGTGTCTCCTCAAACCAACATCTCGCTAAAATACAAAACCCATATTGACAAGAATGACAGTTTATCAGCATATCTTTGAGTTGAGAGCTACGCTCATTTCTTCTCTTCTATTTAATCATATGTATTGTGGATCCTAGATCTTCTTACAATTTATATTCATTGTCTCATATAGGGCACCTAAATTATACGACGACCATAATTGAAGTTAGTCCCGAGATAGCCATACCATGAAGACAATTTCGCCCGAATCCTTAAATTACAATCATATTAGGAACTACAATTATCATAGTCTTCTAAGAATTTAATATAGCATTAGGTTATCATCCAAATCTCACAACCCAAATACTAGTAACCTTAAGATTTCGCTGGCATATCAATGAGTCTACTAATTAGCTCTGGACATGTTCTCTATAATTCACAATGAGTGGATCATTCTAAGTGTCCTAAAACACAACCATAAGGACTTCTTATTTCAAATTTCATGATTCCAATATTTTGATTATAATTCTGTCTCTCAATTTAAGAATATGACATCCTATTACCATAACATGGGGCCTACTCGTGATTTACGGTTGACGTCTCTTATTGAAGCATCGAAGGTGTATTAAATTTAAAGACTCCATCATCCTTTGCACATACTAGGATCCATTATCCTTAATGACATCTATGTTCATCTTTGCAAATTTTTAGCCAGGTCTATCCACTTACAATACTATAGGATTATCTCTCCACGGTAACACAGCTATTTTAGCCTATAAAATTATTAGATAAAACAGGGAACATAGTTCTAGGTTCTCCTCAAAAACTCTCATTACTTATCTCACTCCTCCTTTATGATACATTTCCTCAAACTTTCAAAACGTGGGACAATCTAACCCCACAAACAACAGCTATAATTTTTGTGACGAACCGGCCACATTTTACCGCATGCGGCCGCCCGTCGATCGAAACCGATCATATACTCTGGT
>JAODPA010122805.1:0-17879 GCA_025585075.1 Nepenthes mirabilis | reverse complement strand
ATATAAAAATTAATTAAAATTTAATTATTTAAAAGTCTTAAAACCATTAAATTTTACTAGTCCATATAGCAACCCAACTAGGAGTACCTTCGATGGAATAATTCTTTAGAAAAGTCATCCTCAAATTTAACACTAATACCTTGTACGGGCATGGTAAGCTCCGTGGCAAATTAAAAGGCCTAATAATACAGACAACCATCGTTAATTAAATCACAAATTCCATCGTCAGGGGTTGTTGAAGTTTCGATTAATCAACTCTCAGTAGTTCCACATGGAATCAAGCTCGGTAGCACCCAGTCCCATCCTACCGCCGCCGCCGCCGCCGCCGCTGGCGGCGCCACAGTCGGCCACCTTCTCCTCCAACACTCCACCCCAATTCCCCATCAAACCACAAACACCCATCTGATCACCAGCACCGAAGCCGCCACACTGAAGCGGCGAAGGCGCCACCCCAGGTGGGGCAAAGAACGGAAGCTGGAGGTTCTCCTGAAGAGACCTCAGACTTGGAAACGCCGGCAGGCCCAAATTCCTCGCCCCGTTATTGTTGTCGGCGGTCAAGGACGGCGGCAGAGGGGCAAACAGCCCATGAAAGGAAGAAGAATGTGGATTGAATCCGCCACAGGCACTGGCGTTGCTGTTGGCATTGATTATGGTGGAGAAACAGGACACGTGCTCTCTGTTGGCGACCGCCTCGGTACCGTAGGAGCAGTTGTCTCGGTCCGCAGCAGCCGCCCCCATAGCAGCAGAGGGGGCCGTCGCCCCGTAGGGCGAGAAGTCGAGGAGCGGCGGAAGGGACACCGACGAGGGAGAGCTGACTTCTGGGTACAGGTTGATTCCGGCGTTCAATCGTCCCTTCCTGCCGTTACCGCTGCTTCCAGATGTGGCTGAGCCTGTTCCGCTCTTCTGGAACACCCGGGAAATCACCCATTCGTCCTGACACCGACAGAAAAAATAAAATCGAACTCAGAAAAACGAGATCTTGGAAGTGAAGCTCACATTTAAATCTCAGCAATGGCGGTGAGAAGTCAAATAATTATCATCATTTCAAACGCGAAGTGCAATTACTCGCATCCAATATAATTCAGGTACAAAATGTCTGAGAAATTCGGCGCATAAATAATTCAATTGCAGACATGAACTTGCACCCATTAAATAGCTTCGCTTTACAAGCATGGCGTTGCCGCAATTGGGGGGCCGGGATTATTAGATAGCGCTGCCCCAATATTTAATCATGTGGACCACCGGTTAGCCACCAGCAATCAAACTCTGTATTAAGTGGCGACTGCAAGATCTTAAACCAAAAGACTCATTGTGTGGGCAATTAATTAACCTTGACATCGCTAGAGAGAGAAAAAATGGAGACTTGTAGAATCAAAAAGATAAATAAAAGAAAAGGGAACGAAAAAGGTTTGAGAGTGGGATAGGATTTCAAATATATATTATGTTTTTTCGGTAAAAGTATTTTTTTAATTTTGTTTTTTTATATTTTGTTTTAGTATAAATTGTTTTTATATTTTATTTTGGTGTAATTTTTGTTTCATACATTCCATCTGTATTATGTGGCGGACTGCAAAATCTTTCACCAAATAACTAGCTTATGTGGGGAATTAGTTAACCTTGTGATCGTTAGAGAGAGGAAAAAATTGAAAAAATCTATTTGCAAATAGAGAGAAAAAAAAAAGGCAGAAGGGAGGATTCAGATATATAATATTGTAAAATTATTATTTTATTCTGTTTTATTGTAGGTTTTACACTGTGGCATACTTATTCCTTAAATTTGTCTTATTTTCATGTTAAATTCAAAAAAAAGGCCTAAAAAATTCTCTAGTAGATCTTTGTCAAAAATTTTCAAACATTAAAGTTTTTAAAACCTTTTGTGTGTCTGATCAGTTGATAATAAAAAAATAACTAAAAATAAGTACTTCAAAATATAAAAAACCAAAGATTTAAAAAAAAATGAAATAATTTTTTGACAAAGAAAATAAGGGAAAAAAAAAGTACAGAGTCCAGTAAAAATAGTAATGGAGTTTTTTTTTTATGTTTCCATTAAATAAAATAGAGGACTTATAAAATACTATGTAACAAATATAGCGTGCAGCGGTATGAGTGGGAACTTGTTATTGTCTTTTCTACGGGGATTTCAGATCACCTTGGAGCTTCTGGAGAGATAATGGTAGGCAAATTTGCCTTCAAGGCGATACTCATGCATAACCCAGTTGCTCTTTTCACCCTTTGGAGCTCTCCCACGGTAAAAGACGAGAGTTTTCTTCATGCCCACAAGAGAGCAAGTCTTCGAACTGTAAATCTCCCTGTCTTTTCCGGTGGCTTTCCAGTAGCCGGCCTCCGTCGCCCTGTTCGTCCGCAGCCCCGTTGGGTATTTGCGGTCACGCAAGCTGAAGAAGTACCACTCTTTCTCCCCCATCTTCGCTTTCTCTGCTCACCAAGAAACAAGCAAAAAGGAAAACGCTTACAAAAACAGCCGTTTATAGCGTCGGAAAAAATGATTACGCCGCCAGTGAAATATAACTCGATGTTTCAAGCTGATGGGAAGCCTTTTTTTTTTTTTTCTTTTTTGTACCAGGGAGTTCCCATGGCTCGCACTTGTTGAGATCAACTTCAGCGATAGCTCTGCCGGTGAAGCTGCTGTCAAGAACTTTCTTGAGGAGATAATATGTGATGAGCTCTTCGTCGGTTGGGTGGAACCTAAATCCAGGAGGCAGATGGGTCTCATTGCTGTCAAAATGGTGGAAAGCATCCATTTGAAAAGACCGAAAGTCTTACAAAAAAAAAAAAGTTAAAAATTATAGAAAAACAGAGATAAAAATTAAGAAAAAAGCAACCGATTCCTTGAGTTGAAGCCAATTCTGAAGGGTAGCCAATAAACTAGAGGGTTCCCCTAAGGACCAGAAACAAAGACAACCCACTAACAAACAAAGAAAAAAGAGAGAAATGGTCACTAAATTACAAAGACCATAATGACTCAGAAATAGGATGAATCCCAATTCTAACGAGTGCCCACTTAGCAAGAATGACCCTAATTAATGAATGAAAACCAAGACAAGGCCCGGAGGATAACATCGTCGTCTTTCTTTCAAGTATCTCCTTTTTATAGTGGAAAAGGTGTTTGATGGAGAGAGGGGGGCAGCGGGCATGCACTTTACAGGTGGCAAACGGGTGGGCGGGTCGGGTCAGTTACTTGAATCTTGGGTTTTCCCGAGAGTCGGGTCATCTTTGTCTTAGATGGGTTTGTGGCTTTTAATGTTCAGGTTATTGTGTGTCTTGGTGGCGAAAGCATTGGCAAAGTTAGAGCTGCCACTTTCAAGCAATGAACAACAGCCCCTTATATGACACAAAACAATATAATATAAAATAGAGTAAAAAATAATTTGATCATTTTTTAAACTCAGCATATGACAAAACTTTATCTACCAAATTATCTTATGTCGTGGGCTTTTAGCCAATTCAAGTTTGTTGCTTTACGGTTCAAGTTACTTATAGTTTGGGTGACTTTAGGTACATCAGATCAAGATCGGATCATATTAGTTTAGCATGAACTTTTAGTCAATTTAGGTAAGATTGTGTTTTCAAGAGTGAAAATTTGAGCCTAAGAAAATAATACAGATTGCTTGAAAATCTTAATGTGTGCTTTGAATAAGGTTTAATATAAATAAGAGGAAATTTATATTGGGGTTTGACACCCAAATTCACACGTAACCCCACACAATGAAAAATTTGAACCTCCCGTCGACTGTCAGCCACTAATTTAATAAACACAATAAATAAAAAATACATAATATTTTTAACGTGAAAAACCTTTTTCAACAAAAAAAAAATTACGGAACAAACTCCAAAAATAAATCCACTATATAAAATCGGCTATATAAACCCTTAAGATAGAATACCAACAACACATTCGAGATAAAATAAGAAAAAATAATATCCAAAGAAATGAAACTCTTATTCCCTCTTTTTCTCTCTATTTTTCTTTTCTCATTCTTCTCACGGGTAGTACTTTCTACTCACTAATTTTACAAGTGTGGTGATGAACGACGATCGGTGAGGGATCCCTTCTGTACTTAGCTCTACTCTGTTCCATCCTTTGCTCTACATACGGTTCACTCACACACCATTCACGCACACAATCTTCTAAAGCGTTTGGTGTGCTTATAATGACTCCGGCTTCAAATTCCATTTGCTTACCTAATCTGATTTTGCAGATGATTTGTTACACAAACTTTGTCATTTTTTGCACATTCACCAATTCCCCGCATTTTCTTAAATGGTACATGCTCTACATAAATGGTGCGTACTCTACAAATACAGCTCGCTAATTCTGAAAGTCAACTGCGTACTTTAAAAACTCTGCCACCTACTCCTCAGAGCCTGGTGCTCACTCCGTAAAGTCATCTACCAGCTGTGCGAAGCCAACTTCTCTGAACTAACGTTGCCTAGTCGCCCTTTTGCATTAGTGCTCTTAGTCGGCCTTATCTCAATTTAGCCGGTCGGCTTCTTCTCTCTACCGGTCAGTCTTCCTAGTCGATTTCTTGTTGCCCACTCACCCGATTGACCGTCCTATTGTCTGGCCGACCGACATCTTGCTTTCTGGCCGGTCAACCCAAGTGCTGCATTCTTACTGCTCTTTTGGTCATTTATCACGTGCGCAAATACTTCGAATTTTGCCCACCTTGACATGAATGGTCACTCTGATATTTGCCCACTTCGGCAAATCAGTCATTCCGATTATTTACTGCAACCAGTTTACAACATTCCAAATTTCATACAAACTCTGTGCAATCTTATAATAATGCATCCATTTATTAACATATTCATAATTGAGTGATCAGACTCAACAATTTAAGCATAAGTTTAACCCTAAACTTCAGTGTGAGCCGTTCAAACCACAATAAATGAATGGCTCAAGTAGGTTTTTTAGATAAACATTTCTAGATTTTCAAACCCTTTGTGCCAAGCGGTGACACTATTGAAATTGGCCGATAGAGGAACAAATTTTTTACATAAGCCGAATGGGAGACGTGGGACGTTGTTAGACCTTGTTGGACCAATACCAAGCCGTGGGCTATATATGAGCTTGATTAATTAAGGGTTCGTGGTAACTATATCTTTGAAAATATAATTACTTTTTTTTTATTTTCTGTTTTTTGTTCTTCTTTTTTTCCTTTTTTTCATGGAAACTTTATCCTTAATTGCTGAGGTCCTGTTAGAATCACTGTATTCACATTTCTATAAGAAATGTGGGGGCAACGTGGCTTTGATGAAGGAATTGATATACTCTCTGCTGCTCCACCTCCGGGGCTTTTTGAATTAAAGCCACGTGGCTTTAATGTACACGTGGATTTTTTGAATTTGTAATTAAATTTAAATTAAAAAAAGTTAGAGAAAAAAATACAAACTTAACGTTTTAGGATTCTCTAATTCCCACTGCTCCCCCGTTAGCAAACCATAGATGTCTCCTTGATTTTTGGTGCCTATAATATCTTTTGCCTTGTTTTGCTAGATAAGCCATCAAACTTTTTCAAATATTCTTAGAATAATAAAACATTTTAACCTTTTAATATTTTTTTAAAATCTAAGATAACTCGATCGTTATATTATAAAAATAATATTTTTTATCTTTCTTCCATAGAAAGATCGAATAAATAGTAGGTTGATTCTATGGTGAGAGGTTAACTTGATCGATTTAGACTTCTATGCCAGGCTATTTGAAGGTCGGCCCTACCCATAAGATACACTAACTCTATATTTGTATAGATTTAATCAATGATATTTTATAATTTAATAGATCTAAGTCTTTTATTCTTTTAAAAGTGGGGCACTTCAATTGTTTATGTAACTCGTTCTCAAGAGTTAGTTTCACTAAAATCTTTTACTTTTTGGAAAAATGTTTTTGGTTATCTTTTGTAAACTTTGAGGTGATCTAGCTTTGCACTTCAAAACAAATAGTCCATGGCTAATGGTATAAACAAATGTTACCAATAGATAGAATCAACATAAGTCATAGAACATTTTGTGCTTATTTTTTAATCTTTTTTTATGGCTATTTTTGATAGCATATGTGTAAATTATCCCATATAATATGATACATAGTTAGTAATTTATTATACNAAACCAACAAAAGGCAATTTTCACAGCTGCAGACAGAGCCGGAATAAATTGCATCCCAAACAAATTGTTGCAAAGCAACAACTGCAAATACAGGCTGTAGAAGCCAGACCAAAGCAGACCCGAAGGACTACACCAGAAACTCACCATAGAAAAGCAGCAAGTAGAACAGCACCCTATGGATTGGCAGCACCAATACCTTCAAGCTGAGACAGCATCCCACAACTGGCCGTGGTCAACAGACCACAGCAGTCCCAAGGACAGCTACTCACTCAGTAACCCGAAAGGTTACGAATAAGCAATGCTTCAATGCAGCAACCAGAGCCCCACCGCAGCAGAAGGATCGCAGACAACCCGAGGAACCATGGCCAGCTCTTCAGACCAACACCCAATATCACCAGACTAGCATGACAGAGAACCCCAATCCGTCCACCAAACGAGCTACATTCAGGCAGAGGCGCAACAGAGCCAGGACAGCAGGCCTAGGGAAGCGGCAGATCCAACGCGCAACGAGAGAGCCGACGGAAACTCCATATATCAGCTGCCGAATCCGAATTCAAAAGGACAAATCCCAGCCCACAGATAATCCGAAGCATGGCCCATCATCCACAGAGACGAGTGAATCGAATGGAGCCAAGATCGAGACCGTAGCCTACAACCCCATTAGAATGGGGAAACCGAATCGAGGACTCGACCCTAGGCTTGCACCGAGGAAACGAGGAATCGGTCTTGTGAGAGAAATAAGACCTCGAAGGCCTGCAGCCAAGCCTGAATCAGCAGAAAAGAAACACACAGCAGTGGCCGAAAGTTCAACGAACGCCGACACTTCAGAACTGAGGTCCAGAACACGAAGGAAACTAGAATCGGGAACCATTAATCGACCGGGCTGAGCAACCAGGTGGCCGGCCGAGGCCGGCTCCGGCGTCGCCCGGCCAGAGGAGGATCACCAGAGGGGCTGGCCAAGAGGGCCGAGCGCCAGCAGTAAAAACTGTGTTAAGGGTAAGCTTTTTTAAGTGACTGGCCCCACCGCATTGCAGCCCCATAACCCAGAAACCCCGAAGGATTTTTTGGGAGGTACAACACCACTGATACCGCCGCGGGGAATTGAACCTAGGTGGGGAACGAGGGATTTTTCCCTTTTAACCACCAGGCCAAAGCCGCTTTGGTACTGTGTTAAGGGTAAGTTTTTTAACGTGACTGGCCCCACCGCTTCGCGGCCCCATAACCCAGAAATCCCGAAGGATTTTTTGGAAGGCTCAGTACCACGGGTGCTTCCGCGGAGAATCGAACCCGGGTGGAGAGGGAAGGCGAAAGCGTTATTCACCACCAGGCCGAACTCCGCTTCGGCTAAACTGTGTTAAGGGTAAGCTTTTTAACGTGACTGGCCCCACCGCTTCGCGGCCCCATAACCTAGAAATCCCGAAGGATTTTTTGGAAGGCTCAGTACCACGGGTGCTTCCGTGGAGAATCGAACCCAGGTGGAGAGGGAAGGCGAAAGCGTTATTCACCACCAGGCCGAACTCCGCTTCGGCTAAACTGTGTTAAGGGTAAGCTTTTTAACGTGACTGGCCCCACCGCTTCGCGGCCCCATAACCTAGAAATCCCGAAGGATTTTTTGGAAGGCTCAGTACCACGGGTGCTTCCATGGAGAATCGAACCCGGGTGGAGAGGGAAGGCGAAAGCGTTATTCACCACCAGGCCGAACTCCGCTTCGGCAAAACTGTGGTAAGGGTAAGCTTTTTTACGTGACTGGCACCACCGCTTCGCGGCCCCATACCCCAGAAATCCCGAAGGATTTTTTAGGGAGGCTCAGTACCACGGGTGCTTCCGCGGAGATTCGAACCCGGGTGGAGAGGGAAGGCGTGAGCGTTACTAACCACCAGGCCGAACTCCGCTTCGGCAAAAACTGTGGTAAGGGTAAGCTTTTTAACGTGACTGGCCCCACCGCTTCGCGGCCCCATACCCCAGAAATCCCGAAGGATTTTTTGGAAGGCTCAGTACCACGGGTGCTTTCGCGGAGAATCGAACCCGGGTGGAGAGGGAAGGCGAAAGCGTTATTCACCACCAGGCCGAACTCCGCTTCGGCATCAACATGGGAAAACTTACTAGGTCCAGACATAGTAAGGATTAATAGATTAAGATCTCTTTCTTGATTCTATGGGTGGTGGTGCAAGGCCGTTCTTTGTTGGTGGAGCAATTTGTTTGGTTAATTTCGTTAACGAATGAGACCTCAACCTGCTAACTAGCTATGTGGAGCTATCCCTCCATAGCAAGCTTCTTAGAGGGACCATGGCCTTCCAGGCGACAGAAGTTTGAGGCAATAACAGGTCTATGATGCCCTTATGTATTCAGGGCCACACATGTGCTACATTGATGTATTCAACGAGTCTACACATGTGCTACACTGATAGTGGTTGATAGGCCTGGGTAATCTTTGAAATTTCATCATGATGGAGATAGATCATTCCAATTGTTTATCTTCAACGAGGAATTCCTAGTAAGCGCGAGCTATCAGCTCATGTTGACTATGTCTCTTCCCTTTGTACACACCGCTCGTCACTCCTACTTATTGAATGGTTAGCTAAAGTGTTCAAATCGCAGTGACGTAGGCAATCTCCTGCCAGCGACATCGTGAGAAGTCCATAGAACCTTATCATCTTTAGAAAGGAGAAGTTGTAACAAGGTTTCCATAGGTGAACTTACTGAAGGATCATTGTCAAAAATTGATAAGTAGAGCGACCCATGGACATGTTGAAATAAATCATCGGGAGTGTGGTGCCTAATGTGGTGCGGCACCCACAACTGCTTATTGAGCCCCCACCTTATAGTCTACTACAGTAGCGAGAATGGGCGTGCCAGGTTAGGCTTGGTACAAGAATAAACCCTGACGCAGATCGCGCTAAGGAAGAGTAACATAGCATGCGTTGCCTTGCTGCTGGAAGCCTGGTGAGTGAGGTGGTGACTTGTCGTATCTGAATGACTCTCGGCAATGGATATCTTGGCTCTTGCATTGTTGAAAAACATAGCAAAATATGATACTTGGTGTGAATTGCAGAATCCCGTGAACACAAGTCTTTGAACACAAGTTGCTCCTGAAGCCTCTAGGATGAGGGCACATCTGCCTAGGCATCTCACATAGCATCTCCCCCAACCAAGCCATTATGTCTCTGCATGCTAGTTTGGGGTGGAGAGTGGCCTCCCGTGTGTTTTTGTACGGTTGGCCAAAAATTATAGCTCAGCAACTACGCCATGATGTTCGGTGGTCAACAAGGCGAAGGCCAAGGTTCCAGCATGTCACGCTCCACACGTCGTCCATGAAGCTCGCATGACCCTGCCGCATCGTCCATACAGAACCAACGTAGTGACCACAGGTCAGGAAAGGCTACCCGCTAAGTTTAAGTATATAAATAAGTAGAGGAAAGGAAACATACAAGGATTCCCCTAGTAACGGTGAGTGAACGAGGACGTGCCCAACTTTAGAATCAAGCGACTTTGTCGTTTGAATTGTAGTCTAGAGAAGTGTCCTCCATGATGAACAAGGCCCAAGTCACTTATAAAAGGGTTCCAGAGAGGGTGAGAGCCCCGTCGTGCCTGGACCCTATCGCACCACGTGGCGCTGTTGGGGAGTCCGGTTGTTTGGTAAATTCTGTCCAAGGCCAAATAATGACGAGAGACCGATAGCGAACAACTACCATGAGGAAAAGATGAAAAAGACTTTGAAAAGAGAGTCAATGAGTGCTTAAAATTGTTGGGAGGGAAGCAGATGGGGGCCAGCGATGCACCCCGGTTGGATGCGAAATGGTCACAAGCTGGCTCGTCGATCTGCTCGGGGCATGGACCAACGCAGAGCCATAGATGTGCTTGGGAGCATCGTCCCAGCGATTGTGGAAGGTAGCGTGTACCGTCACTGCGTGCTTGGCCCCTACACGCTCTGGACGTCGGCCTACGGGCCCCATTTGGCTAGTCTTGAAACATGGACCAAGGAGTCTGACATGTGTGTGAGTCAATGAGTGAGTAAACCAGTACGCTGCAAGGAAGTTGATTGGTGGGATCCCCTTGTGGGTTGCACCGTCGACTGACCTTGATCTTCTGAGAAGGGTTCGAGTGGGAGCATACTTGTCAGGACCTGAAAGATGGTGAACTATGCCTGAGTAGGGCAAAGCTAAAGGAAACTCTGGTGGAGGCCTGAAGTGATACTAACGTGCAAATCGTTCATCTAACTTGGGTATATGTGCGAAAGACTAATCGAACTGTCTAGTAGCTGGTTCCCTCCGAAGCTTCCCATAGAATAGCTAGAATGTGAGTTCTACCAGATAAAGCCAATGATTAGAGGTATCGGAGGTGCAAATCCCTCAACCTATTCTAATACTTCAAATAGGTAGGACGACGCAGCTTCTTTGTTGAGCCGTGACACAGAATCGAGAGCTCCAAGTGAGCCAATTTTGGAAAGTAGAACTGGCGATGCGGGATAAATCAAAACACGGGTTACAGTGTCGGACTGTATGCTAACCTAGATCCCACAAAGGGTGTTGGTCGATTAAGACAGCAGAACAGTGGTTGTGGAAGTCAAAATCCTCTATGGAGTGTGTAACAACTCACCTGCCGAATCAACTAGCCCCGAAAATGGATAGCGCTTACATGCACAACCTACACCCACCCATCGGGGTGACTTCTAGGCTCCAATGAGTAGGAGGACGTGGCGGTCACCACAAAACCTATGGCGTGAACTAGGGCGAAGCGGCCGTCGGTGCAAATCTTGGTGGTAGTAGCAAATATTCAAATGTGAACTTTGAAGGCCGAAGAGGGGAAAGGTTCCATGAGAATGACACTTGCACATGGGTTAGTTGATCCTAAGAGACAAGGGAAGCCCGTCTGACAGCGCGCCAGTGCGAGCTTTGAAAGGAAATAGTGTTAAGATTCCTGAACTGGGACGCAGCGGTTGATGGCAATGTTAGGGAGTTTTGTGACATCTGCGGGGGCCTCGGGAAGAGTTATCTTTTCTGTTTAACAGCTTGCTCACCCTATAAACAACTCAGCTGGAGGTAGGGTTTAGCAGTTGGAGGTGCACAACACGCCGTGTGGTGTCAGGTGCGCCAAAGGCGGCCCTTGAAAATCTGGAGGACCAAATGCCGACCCCATCCGGCCATACTCATAACCGCATTTGGTCTCCAAGGTGAACAACCTCTGGTCGATGGAATAATGTAGGCAAGGGAAGTTGGTAAATGGATTTGAAACTTCAGGGAAAGGATTGGTTCCATGGGTTGGGCAAGGGGGTCGAGTCCCAAACCCATCGATTGTTAGTGAACTGCTCGAGCTACCTTCATGGCAAGAGCAGGTTGCCGCATGCTGGCTGCGAGATGGACTGAGAATGGCTCCCTCGGGGTCTTTCCCAGGGCATCAAACATCCGTCTCAAAGCTAGCACGGAAATGGAGAATCCGACTATTTAATTAAAATTTAGCATTATGATGGTCGCTGAGATGCCAACATAATCTGATTTCTTCCTAGTGCTCTGAATGTCAAATTGAAGAAATTCAACCAAGTGTGGGAAAATAGCGGGAGTACCTTTGACTCTCTTAAGGTAACCAAATGCCTCATCATCTAATTAGTGATTCACATGAAAGGATTAATGAGATTCCCACTGTCCCTGTCTACTATCTAGTGAAACCATAGCCAAGGAAACGAGATTGGAAAAGTCAGTGGGGAAACAAGACCCTATTGAGCTTGACTCTAGTCCAACATTGTGAAATGACTTGAGAGGAGTAGGATAAGTAGGAACCCTTGGGGAAAAGTGAATTACCACAACTTTTAACATTATTTTTCTTACTTCGTGAGTCAGAGGCGGGGCATGGCCCATCTTTTTGGAACCAAGGCTCGCCTAGCGAGCCAATCCTAGCAAAGGACATTGTCAGGTGGGGAGTTTGGCTGAGGCGGCACATCTGTTAAAAGATAACGCAAGTGTCCTAAGATGAGCCCAACGAGAACAGAAATCTCGTGTGGAACATATGGATAAAAACTTGTTTGATTCCGATTTTCATTATGAATACAAACCGTGAAAGCGTGGCCTAACTATCCTTTAGACCTTTGGAATTTGAAGCTAGAGCTGTCAAAAAGTTACCACAGGGATAGTTTTACCCTACTAATGACAGTGTCGTGATGGTATTCAACCTAGTATGAGAGGAACCAGTGATTCATGCAATTGGCCTTTAAGCTTCGTTAAAAAGCCAATGGCACGAAGTTATCTTGTGCTGGATTATGGCTAAACGCCTCTAAGTTAGAATCTGCACTAGAAGAGACACATGCGCTTGCCGCTTTTTTTCCGACCCTCTAAGTTATCATTGGCCAAGTTCCCATGGTTGAATCCTTTGCTGATGGTTTAAATATGCAACAGGGTATTATAAGTGGCAGAGTTGACTTGCTACCACAATCCACTGAGATTTAGCCCTACGTCGCTCTGATTCATCCCTCACCCCTAAACTGAGCAACATTGCAAAACAATGAAGGCTTAGGGATAGATAGTTGCCACCGCAGCTATCCACCCTCCTCCGCGTTACCCTCAGGATGCTCCTGCAAAAACCACTAACTTTTCAAGGCAGGATAACTGAAACAAAACTGAACGGAGCACCATCAGCCACGTCCCTAACTTTTCAGGGAATGTCCCTACCATGCCACAATAATAATTCGATTCAACCATGTCACACAATTCCCATGACAGTGTTGTGTGCCTAGTAGTGCCCGTCTCATGATCTTGTCACACCCCGCAGTGTGCCCCATCGATGCCCTATGTCACTCCCCTGTCGTGACCCACCGAAGCCATTGTCGTGGCAAGCAATGCCTGTCTCTCTTGTCATGCTCCAACAGCTCCTTTGTCATGCACATTAGTACTGGTGTCACACCAGTGTCGTACCCCAGGAATGCCCTTGTCGCACAGGTGTCATGCCCAGTAGCCCCCTTGTCATGTCGTGCTGCTCCCTTGTCGCTCCAAGCTACGCCTATATTGCTTGTCGTGCTCCAATAGCTCCCGTGTCGTGCTCAACATCTCCCATGCGTCACCTAGCAGCACTGCTATTGCACCTACGTTGCTTGTCGTGCTCCAGCAACTACCTCATTGCCCCCAATAATGCTGGTGTGGCGCCCCAGAAATGCCCTTCTGGCACCGGTGTCATGCCCAATAGCTCCCTTGTCTCGTGCCAGCAGCACGGGTGTCTCACCCCAGCAGCACGGGTGTCTCACCCATGCTGGTCCCTTGTCACTCCCACTAGTGCCCACATCACTTGTTGTGCTCCAGCGGCTCCTTTGTCATGCCTAGCAGTGGCAGTGTCACGTCAGTGTTGTGCCCAACATCTTCCTTGTCACACCAAATAGTGCTGGTGTCACGCTGGTGTCATGCCCCAGGGATGCCCTTGTTGCATCGGTGTCACACCCAGCGGCTCCCATGTGGCGCACAACGGTGCTAATGTCATGCCTGTGTCAGTCCCTTGTTGCTCCTAGCGGTGCTTGCGTCGATTGTGGTGCTCCAACATCTTTCTTGTTGGGCCTAGTAGTGCTCCTAGGAATGCCCTTGTCGTGCCGATGTCATGCCTAGCAACTCCCTTGTCATGCCAAGCAGTGCTAGTGTCATGCCTGTGCCAGTCCCTTGTCGCTCCCAGTAGCGCCTGAGTTGCTTATCGTGCTCCATCAGCTCCCTTGTCACGCCCAACAGTACTGGTGTTGCACCAGAGTCATGGCCAACGGCATTGGTTTCACACCCGTGCTGGTGCCTTGTCGCTTTCCATGCTCCAGCTGCTCCATTGCTGCACCAAACAATGTTGGTTTCATGGCCATGACTCATCTGAGGAACGCTTTTGTTATGCCTAGTAGCTCCCTTTTTGTGCCTATGCTGGTCTCCTGCACCCAGTGGCACCCTTGTCGCTTGTTGGGGCCCGCAGTGCTCCTAGGAATGCCCTTGTCGTGCTAGTGTCATGCCCAGTAGCTCCCTTGTCGCTCCTAACAACACCCGTGTCACCCTTTTTGTGCTCCAGCATCTCCTTCGTCGCGTTCAGCAGTGCTGGTGTCATGCCCTAGCAACTTCGTTGTCATGCCCAGTAGTGCCTAGGTTACTCCCTAGGAATGCCCTTGTTGCACCCAGCTTCTCACCAGCACACCCCAACAGTGCGCTTGTCGCACCCACCACATCCTTGCGGTGCCCGTGTCATCCCAAACAGTGCCTGGGTCAATCCATCACCACCAGTGTTGCGCCTTTGTGGCACCAAGCAGCTTCCTTGTCGCACCCTGTGACACCCGTGTGGCACCCAGTGCCCTCATCCTCCCAAGGAGCGCTCAAGCAGTGCCCTTATTGCGCCCGACAGTGCCCTTGTCACCACCGTGTCATGCCTGGCAGTGCCTGGGTCGCTCTGTAGGACTACTGGTGTTGTGCCCATCAGCTCCCCACGGTGCCCCACTGATGCCCTTATCGAGCCCTACGTGCCCCAGTTGATCTCTTGTCACCCAGCAGCTACCTTATTGCGCCCTTGCCGTTCCCTTGTCGCACCATAGTAGTGTCGTTGTCGTGCTCAGCAGTATCGGTGTTGCACTCGTGTTGCACCCATGCTGGTCCCTTGTCACAACCAGCATCACCCATGTCACTTGTCACGTCCAACATGCCCCAGCAGCTCCTTTGTTGTGCCCCATTAGTGCCCTTGTTGTGCCCAGCAACGCTGATGTCACGCTCATGCAGCTCACTTGTCGCGGCCTAGCAGCACCCTTTTCGAGCCCTAGTAATAACCTTTTTACGCCCCGTCAGTGCCTTTATTGTGCCCAACAATGTTGTTATTGTGCCCATGTCGCTCCCTTGTCATGGCCTAGCAGTGCCATTGTCGTGCCCCAGCAACGACCTTGTTGTGCCAGGCAGAGCCTGGGTCACTCCCCAACTCAACCAATGTCGCACCCAGTAGCACTTATGTCACTTACCCCCATAACAAGTGTCATGCCCAACACCTCCTATGTCACACCCAGCACGTCCCAACAGCACCCAGTACTGCCTGGGTTGTTGCCTAGCAGCTCCCTAGCATGTCTCATCACCTCTCATGTCGTGCCCAGTAGTGCCTAGTAGCCATTGGGTTGCTCCCTGCTCACCACAGCACTACCCTTATAGCTTCCTGCGCATCCCAGCAATGCCCAGCAGCTCCCTTGTGGCGCCCGTGTCATGCCCGGTAGTGCTAGAGTCATTCTAGGGTTGTTCCCCAGCACCGCCCGTATGATGCCCTTGTCATGCCTAGCACACCCCCAAAGCGCCCTTGTCACGCCCGAAGGCTGTTCCCAATGACATGGCATGTCTTCAATGATTCTTGCTCATCCCTGGATTTTACACCCTATAGGCACAGCCCGAATTTTTTGGGTATCGTGTGGCCTCAACATGACACGTCTCGCCAATGCACACGATCATAGGGTAAATATCTCCAGCCAATGCCTTGCCCATTTTTTGTAGATATCATCTCAATAATCTTGCCCTCAACTCTCCGTGCATGCTTTGAATAGGAAAACACTACTTTTCCTAGTGAATACGGATTTTTGTGCATTTTTTGCCATCAATAATTTGACTTACGACCCATTTCTGAACTCAAATCACAACGCCAACAAATCTGAATTTTCTCCACAATCTACGCTAATTTTTGAAAAAAAAAAGCTCATCATTTGGACAAGCCTTCACGAAGTTATTACTTTTCAAAGTAGCATGATATTTGAGAAATTATTAAAATATCCACCCATTGTTTAAAAAATCCGAGACTTGGTTTTAAGCTACTCCTAATTTTTTTTCTAACAAAAACATACCAAAAAACATTACCGACAACTACAAAAAATCCAATAGTGAAAGTTGGGGAGGCCTAATGTTCACTCTTGACAATGACGAAAATGCCCAAAAGCCTCCATATTGGGGAGCTGCCTTGCTGCTTGGGCGTGTCAACGCTGCCACCCACACATGTCACCAAGGCATGCCGTGCATGGTGCTGTGTGTTCTATGTTGTTCATATGTGTTCCGTAATTCTGTGATTTTATGGCGTGGATTTCCATGAGCTCGATGTATGTCGCTTGTGTGCTCGGTTTGTCCCATCTATCGTTGCTTCGCTGAAGGTACATGTCGTCATGCCATGCATCATGCTATGTGTCCCGTGTTGTTCCTACATGTTTTGCCATGCCATGAATTTGTGGCCCGGGTTTGCATCTGGTGAATATCAGTTGTGTGGTCAGGTTATCTCAACTATCAGTGTTATCTCATGTGCACGTTGGCATGCCTTGCATGGTGCTACGTGTGCCGTGTTGTTCATATGTGGTTTGCAATGCCATGATTTCACGTCCTGGGCTTCGATGGGTTCGATGTGTGTTAGCTCAGGTTGTCGCATCTATCAATGTTTTGTTACAGGTGCAAGCTGGCACTCCAAGCATGATGCTGCATGTGCCTGTTGTTCATATGTGTTTTGCCACTCCTTAATTTCATGGCATGACTTTTTATGCATTTAGTGCATGTCAGCAATATGCTTGGGTTGTCCCATCTGTTGGTGTTTCACTGCAGGTGCAAGTTGGCATGGCATGCATGGTGCTACATGTGCCATGTTGTTCATACGTGCTTCGCCTTGCAATGATTTCACGGCATGGGTTCCATGCATTTGGTGCGTATTGATACCAACTGTGACGGACCGGCCACATTCCACCGCATGCGGCCGCCCGTCGATCTAAACCGATCATAAACTCTAGTTAAAAAGGTGGACTTAAAATTTTTCTTTTCTTTTATATATACCTTACAACGCATGCATAGGATCGTATAAGGCCCAACTTCGTGAGCTGGAGGCCAGGGGGTCGTGGTTTCTCTCTTGACCGGCCAAGACGAGGTCGGCCGAACATGAAGGTTTCGAAAACAAACAGAGATGCCACTAGAAATCACAAATTACTCAAACCATAACAGCATACGGAAGTATACTAATATTCATTAACTTTTAGCAATGGAAGTATTTTACAAATCTTTCCCAAAACATCAAAAGCAAAAACATCAATTTTGCTTCTTCACTGCTTAAATTCTAGCCAGCTATCCTGCCTGACTAGTCCATCAGACCTCATTCTTTCTCATCCGGCATAAACTCGTCATCATTATCATCATCTGAAAATAGAAGGGGTGAGCTAGAGAGCCCAGCAAGGTATTCATGCATAAATCATGCATAGTCATGAACAGTGAGGCAAATAGACAGAATGTAATAGAGGCGTATATATATATATGCAGTTTCATAAAACATGGCCGGAGTCGATGCAAACAGATTCCAAAGTCATTTTTATGCAATTTAATTTCCAAAAACCTGCTTCTATTTCTAAATTCATTTCTGTCAAAAACCAGCTACATTTAAGGTTTGCAGCTCTCGACCCTCTGAATCATATAATACTACATTTAAGGTTCGTAGTCATGACCCAATCAAATGGCTACATTTAAGGTCTGCAGCTCTCGACCCTCTGGATCATGCAACACTACATTTAAGGTCCGTAGTTATGACCCAATCAAATGGCTACATTTAAGGTCTACAGCTCTCGACCCTCAAACACTTAGTTCCGCAAATCATGCTTTTTGGAGAATCAAAGTCAAATATGCAATTAACCGGACACCATAAAGTCTTTCTTTTAATGTCTTAAAATAGGGGGTCATTTTCATCAAACTACCAGAGGTCGTTTAACAAAAGTTGGAGATCTTTTTATCAAAAGGCCGGAGGTCATTTTATCAAAAGTTGGAGGTCATCCTACA